>JAMPIV010014095.1:0-30604 GCA_024509875.1 Oreohelix idahoensis
AGAACGCCATGAATAAAAAATTTAACTATAATTGACGGCTTATAAGTCATTTCAAAATATCAACCTGATAGATCACTGCCAAGATTACTTTAATTTACACCAACTTGACGACAACTCTGGCAAAACATTCATCTAACTGACAGTCTATATTCATGACTTAGCAAGACGGTGAACATATAACTGACATGTAATTTGTTTAAATTTAGATGCTTAAAATATTTTTCTCGATACCTGGTAGGTTACAATTAGAATTTATTGTGTCTATAATTTGTAGAAATAATATTGAACGCATGCTTTATCGTGCTCACGAGAACATATTATAGTAACTACCAAAAGTAAACTAGGAGACATTCCAATAATGGAAGAATGGTGATAGAATAGAAGATTTGAAGTGATAAGAAAAGAATCACTAATGTGAAACTGATGACAAGATCACTATATTGAAACTGATGACCCCAAGATGTACTAAATGTGAAACTGATGACAAGATCACTAAATTGAAACTGATGTCAAGATCACTAATATAAAACCGATGGACAAGGAACCAGACAAAACGCCATTGGAACAAGACGCAGACAAGAACCCAGAACAAACGCCATTGGGGAACAAAACTGACAAGATTCAGAACGAAACGCCATGTGGATAACAAGAGATGACCAACGAACCAGAGACAAACGCCATATGGAACGAGAGAATGGACAATAACCAGAACAAACGCCATTGGAACAAGAGATGACAAGAACCAGACAAACGCCATTGGAACAAAGATGGACAAGAACAATGTACATACACTCAATTGAAACAAAAAGAGTACATAGAAAAAGACAAACGCCATTGGAACAAGAGATGACCAAGAAAAAAGACAAACGCCATTGGAACAAGAGATGACAAGGCCATCGAACAATCGCCATTGGAACAAGAGGATGAAAAAAACCAGACAATTTGCCATTGGAACAAGAGATGACAAGAACCAACAATCGCCATTGGAACAAGAGATAACAAGAACCAGACAAAACGACATTGTAACAAGAGATTGACAAGAACCAGACAAACGGGGGGGCCCATTTGGAACAAGAGATGTACTATAACCAGAAACAAACGATAATGGAACAAGAGATTTCAAGAACCAGAATCAAACGCCAATGGAACACATAGATGACAAAAACCAACAAACGCCATTGAACAAGAGATGACAAGAGCAAGACAAACGCCATTGGAACAAGAAGATGACAAGAACCAGACAAACTCCACCCATTGGAACAAGAGATTATGACAAGAACCAGACAAACGCCATTGGAACAAGAGATGACAAAAACCAGACAAACACCATTGGAACAAGAGATGACAAAACCAAACAAACGCCATTGGAACAAGAGATGACAAAAAACCAACAAACGCCACACCAGCACTGGAACAAGAGATGACACGAAACAGACAAAACGCCATTTGGAACAAAATGACAAAACCAACAAACGCCATTGGAACAAGAGATGACAAAGAACCAAAGACAAAACGCCAATTGGAAACAAGAGATGGACAAGAACCAGACAAAACGAAACGCCATTGGAACAAAGAGATGGACAAAGGGGGAATTATAGACAAAACCAAACCAACGTAACGCCATTGGAACAAGTGAATGACAAGCAACCAGACAAACGCCATAGAACATGATATGACAAGAAAAAGACAAACGCCATTGGAACAAGATATGACAAGAATCAGACAATCGCCATTGGAGAACAAGAGAATGACAAGAACCAGGACATTTGCCATTGAACAAGAGATACATACCCAGACAAACGATATATTGGAACAAAGAAGATTTCAAGAACCAGACAAAACGCCATTGGAACTAGAGATGGGAAGAAACAGACTTACGCCATTGGAACAAGAGATGACAAGATCAAGACAAACGCCATTGATTGGGCAACCTAGAGATTACAAGAAACCAGACAAACGCCATTGGAACAAGAGATGACAAGAACCAGACAAACCATTGGAACAAGAGATGACAAGAACCAACAAACGCCATTGGAACAAGAGATGACAAGAACCAGACAAGTCGACGCCAATTTTGGAACAAGAGATGACAAGAAAGACAAAACGCCATTGGAACAAGAGATGACAAGAACCAGACAATGTACCATTGAACAAGAGATGACAGAACCAAACAAACGCCATTGGAACAAGAGATGACAAGAACCAAACAAAGTACCCACTGGAAACATTAAGAATGCCAGAACCCAGACAAACGCCATGGAACAAGATAGACAAGAACCATACAACCGCCAGTGGAACAAGAATGACAAAGTACCAGACAAAGGCCATTAAACAAGAGATGGACAAGAACCAGACAAACGCCATTGGAACAAGTAGATGACAAGAACCAGACACAACGCCATTGGAACAAGAGATGACAAGAACCAGACAAAGTACCATTGGAACAAGAAAGACAAGAAAAAGACAAACGCCATTTGGAACAAGAGATGACAAGAAACCAGAACAATCGCCATTGGAACAAGAGATGACAAGAACCAGACATTTGCCATTGGAACAAGAGATGACAATACCAGACAACGATATTGTAACAAGAGATTTCAAGAATCATACGAAACGCCATTGGAACAAGAAGATGAACAAGAACAGACAAACGCCATTGGAACAAGAGATGACAAAAAGCAAGACCAACGCCATTGGCAACAAGAGATTAAACAAGAACCAGACAAACGCATTGGAACAAGAGATGGACAAGAACCAGACAAACGCCATTGGAACAAGAGTGATGACAAAAACCAAACAAACGTCCATTGGAACAAGAGATGGACAAGTAAACCAATCAACTTCCCCACTGAACAAGAGAGACAAGAACCAGACAAGTGCCAGTGGAACAAGAATATTGGACAAGAAAGACAAACGCCATTGGAACAAGATGACCAAGAAACCATGGACAAACGACCATTTGGAACAAGAGATGACAAGAACCAGACAAACGTGACCATTGAACAAGAAGTATGAAGAAGAACCAGACAAACGCCATTGGAACCAAGCTTTACAATGACAAAGAACCAGACAAACCCATTTGACAGAATGACCAATAACCAGACAAACGTCCATCTTGGTAACAAAGATGACAAGAACCAGACAAACGCCATTGGAACAAGAGATGACATAACCAGACAAACGATACTGGTACAAGAGATTTCAAGAACCAACAAACGCCATTGGTAACAAGAGATGACAAGAACCAACAAATGCCGCCATTGAACAAAGAATGACAAAAACCGAGACAAACGTCCATTGGAACAAGAGATGACAAGAACCAAACAAACGCATTGGGAACAAGAGATGACAAGAACCAGACAAACGCCATTGGAACAATAGATTGACAAGAACCAGACATTTGCCATTGGAACAAGAAATGACAAGAACCAAACAAACGCCATTGGAACAAGAGATGACAAGAACCAGACACACGCCATTGAACAAAGATGACAAAACCATACAAAAACGCCATTGGAACACATGATGACAAGAACCAGACAAACAACATGGAACAAGAGGATGACAAAACCAGACAAAACGCCATGGAACAATAGATGACCAGAACCAGACAAACGCTCCATTGGAACACGAGATAACAAGAGACCAACAAACGCCATTGAACAAGATATGACAAGAACCAGACAAACGCCATTGGAACAAGAGATGACAACGAACCAACACAACGACCATTGGAACAAGAGATGAACCATCATGAACCTGCAAACGACATTAGGAACACACGAGATGAGAAGAAGAATGCTGGAGGTAGATAGTACTGACGATTGAAGAAAACCTGGTGATGGCTTACTGGCCAGTCCTTGCCTGACTTCCCAATGTAAGAGAAGAAAGAACGAAGACCAAAGAAGACACGAGAGAGAGAATTGGAGAACCTAGATATGAAGTGATGAAGAAGACATTTGGAGAAGAGAATTGGAGAGAGATATAAGGTGATGAAGAAGGCACGGACACACCCTAGAGCTTGATGGTAGGAGGATAGGAGGACTTAGTATACTAGGTGAGCCACGGGGGGAGCCCCGCTGTTTTACGGCGGTTTAGGTTCCAGGAGCATCCGATTGACAGAGTGGTTAGAGCGTTGGTCTCTCGCGGCAAAGGTGTCGGGTTCGAATCACGGTAGCGAGATGCTCCAGTCTACCCAGCTGTAAATGGTTACCTGACTGAAAAAAGGAAGGAAAAGGCAGCGACAACGGGAACTGGTCACCCCCCACCTCTCGATGCTGGTCCTAGTATGGTGAAGTCTCTAAAACTTCATTCCCCTAAGGCAGTATCTGCTATGGTACTACCTTAACCTTTAGGTTCCAGCACCGCGCTGTAAAGCGAGAATCGCCGTAAAGCGAAGAATCGTTTTTGTCTCTTGCAAACGCAGAGCAAAGGGCCTAGTAACATATTTACACAATCATATCTTAATGCTTTAGCAATAGCAATAGACACATTCATAAAAATACTAATCAGAATAAAACCGTTTAGAGAACATCATTGCTTATTTTCAAAAATTTCATCCTTAGCTTACAGTGATTGGTACATGCAAACTTGAGACAGTTCATATTTATTGTAAAAAATTTCATCATCATCTAACATCAAGTCCTTAAGTCTTTTTTGTTCACATCCGCAATAAGGAAATCACATTTTACCTAATACTCTTGAGTGTTCACAGGTGTAGCACTTTTAATTTAATTCCACACTTGTCATATTCCATTAATAAATTGCACTCACTGTGTGGCGGTGCCGAACCTAGCTTCGGCCTATGTCACATACGTTCAATCTTGGTCACTTAGTTTTATCATTTTTAACTTTGCGTTTTCAAGTAAGAGGTTTACGACTCTTTTTTTGTCCTCAATAGTAGACTTGGGATGCCATGATAATTTGTGTACAATTTTGTACACTTTTGTACACAATATAACAAGTTTAAATGGTTTAGAGAACACTGAAGGATGCACAACGATTGAATTGGAAGAAGCCAGTGCTGACTGATCGACTACAAGAAGGCGTCTGACCATCGCGATTTCCGAGATTTTCTATTGTGATTGCGGGTTTGGCCGAAAAGTGCCTTCAGAGCGAAGAATGCGCAGAAAAAGCGGAGAAAGTAGTCCACTGAAGAGACAATGACAAAATAGGCCCACTGATGCCACAGACGACATGCTTCGTGGTGCTGGTAATTCATTATATAACAACTAATTGCTAAGACAACCATTGTTCCAAGATCAAAGGAAAACTCTAATCACATCTGGAGGACTAGCGAGTGTGGTTCCTTGCTCTAGAGAAAACAGAAAAGGACCTTCAAACCCTCCCCCCCTCCCTCCCCAACCCCCCCTCCCCCCCCCATCCCACCTCCCCCCCCCCCCCCCCAACGCCCTTCCCCCCCCCTCAGGTTCCGGCCCCCCCCCCCCCCCCCGCCCCCCCCACACCGCTTCCCCCCCCCCCCGCCCTCACTTCCCAATTTTCCCAGCGCCCGCCTCCTCGTCTCACCCCCCCTCTCCACCGTCACCGCCCCTGCCCCCGCCGCACACACCCCCCCACTCCCCGGCCGCCCAACCCCCTCCTCCCCCATCCCACTCCCCCCCCCCCCTACCACCCCCCCCCACCTCCCACCTCTCCCCCCATCCCACCTCCACTCTCCTTAAACCCCCCCTAACACAACTCCCTCCCCCCTATCACTCACTCTCACCACCCCCAACACTCCACTACGGGTTAGTCTTATCACTCGCCCCACTCTCCACCCCCTCCCCCCCGGAACTTCTCACCACCCCTCCCAACCCCCTGCTCCTATCACACACAGCTCTCAACCCCCCTAACCACTCCCACTACCCCTCCCCCACCTCCTCACTCTACCACCTCTAACTCTCTCCCCTCAACACTCACCACCTCCTCCCCTCACCACATCTCTCAACTGTTCCTAACACTCCCCACATCCTTCCCTCTCACCCTCCACTCCGTCAACCTCAACTCTAAAAAACTCACTCCCTTTTCAAACTCTACTCACGTCAACTTCCTCATAACAGTCACCTCTTTTCAGCTAACACTCACTCTCAACTTCCGCTAACACTCTCTACCTATAAGTTTACCTAAGCTCACTCTCAACTTTCCTAAACTCACCCTCTTTTACTCAATAACACCTCAACTTCACCATTGAGACACTGGGACGTTTCGGGTTTTACCCCTATCACTCAGCCACAAACAGGATGACAAAGACAATCACATTAACATATAGTAATAGGTACTACAACAAACATACTATGATAAGGAAAACATATCAAAATGAGCGATACAACAGAATTGTCAAAAGTACAATGACTAACACAAGAAAATCGAAAACCTGTACCAGAAATACTCGAAGCAAGAAAGTAAATAATAAACGAAACAGAAAAAAGAGAATGAACAAAATATCCGTGAACAAGTCCACATAGTCTAGAATTGTAAATGCTAGGAATACACAAGATCGTAGTGCGTCCTTCAAGAAATCTCGAAAGAAGTGAACATTATATCCCTTCCGTCATTACAATTTTTGCTAGCAGAGTACAAACAGGATATAAACGAACCATGATTGTGACCAAAACATAAGAAGATTTTTATCTGAAAAAACAGATGAATAAAGAACGCCAATGACAAGTAGAGAGAACAAGCATTACAGAATTTATGCAAAATGAAGTTGAAACATTGAGACCTTCAGGACATAGAAACACCCAATTGATTAATAAATGATTCTGTTAATACAAAAGAGCGAGTCCGTGTCATCCATGAACTGATACAATGAACGTTTGGGCCGTGACATGGATATCGGATTTCTGAACCTCCTGAATAGTTCCAGGCCTAATGAAATGAAGTTCGGCCACCTAATCAAAATAGTTTGCCATGATAGATCAACATAGTTCAATGCTCACGAAACCTTCCTAGGCCATAACCCTCAAAAGTTTCACCAATATAGGTAAATGCCGCACCTAATTGCAGATGGTTTAGCATAAATAAGGTTTTCTGGATTCGCACTTGAAACTCTCTCTAATGAGATAGACATTTTCCGGTTTAACAAAGTGACCTGTCTGAGTTACGCCAGTACAAATGGACACTTTTATTCATATACAGCGTTGCACGTCCTAGTACCACAGTTAAATGAGGCTATGTATTATAGTTCGTTACAGTAATTAGCAAGAAGGACGACAGAACATTTTGAAGAGCCTACATTTTTATACATTATGTCATAATTTTTTAACTTAATCATTATTGTTTATAATAGGTTTATACATGACTACCACTACTGAATTTGCACTAAATGTTTTTATTTATAAACGATAACATAAAGTCAATACATCAAGTAATGTGCAGAGAATGAAAGCTCAAGATGACATAAATCCCGCCCCTTAAGGTAAACTGTTCAGTCGGTCGGTCGAACAGTAATGCAATCATATACAGTACTGAGTGCAGTTGAATTTGCACACCAAAATTTGCCCCACTTTTTCTATTACCCACATGTTGTACATCTAAACAACATTATCCACCAAAGCCTAAGGGGTTGCAACTGTGGTTGAAAGTTAGTCACCACCTTCTATGTTAAAGTATATCTAATTTTCACAATAATAGCAAGAATGTGACAATGTTCATTAAATGCTTCTAGACAATCAAATACGCTTGATCCAGTTTCTATTCGGCAAACGGATTTGGACCCATAATTTTTGGCACACTTAGAAAATAACACTTCCAAATGGTAAAGCTATACTATATACACAATCAATGTTTCTTCATGGTACAAAATTCTGAGTGTTAAGAGGTATCTTGGCACTCGAATTCTAGAAGGTAAAACCCCTCAGGTAACAATTGTGCCAGGGCATAAAATTTATGGAAGACCTTTTTAGCTCCAGAACCAGTGGTTCTAATGGTTTGTCATACATTATGCTGGGTCTCCTGGGTAAAAGACGGTGAGATCGAAGTATTAAGCCTATATCCTGGCTCGAATCAAGGCAAAGTAGAGAGTTAGGAGGTTCCCGTGTGCAAGTTTTGGCACGATTGTGTAAAAATCCCACGGCGAGTGGAATTGAAAAGACGTATGTGTTTGAGCTCCTTATCTTATGTGAAGTTTTTATAATGGAGTTATGTTTATCACTAATACATCCAAGATTTTTCGAATGTGTGATACCTGTATCTAGTTTATCTGGGTTTATCTGTATTACAAGGAGTCGTGCAAATGCTCCAGTGTCAAGTGTTAAGGAAGAGATATAAATCATACTGAGAACTAAAAGGACAGCGTTTCCTGACATGAAACTGACTGCCTACGGTTATAATGTTTACTGCATATTATCTGCCATAATACGTAGGTAGGGCCAGCTGAACATTTTTGTATGTGGAGAACTGCGTGCACCCTTCTACAATAAAATTGTCTATCGTACCTAATTTCCGTCCATTGTGGCTCAATTAGTTCATATTTGTATTGGCTTGTTGCGGTATTCTATTTGCTTACGAAACCCTGAATTGACTTGGTCACATGAACTATCCTTTACTACAATTCATTGTAACGATATAACATAACATCTAAAAAGAGACACGTTGTGCATGCAGATTAATGGGTATTATGGATGTAAAATGAATAGAAGATGGCTAAAAGTGAAGTTATTAAACGATCGCGTCATTCACTGCGAGCAAGGCGAGAACCCTATAGAAGAAGCTAGCAATGTAAAACGTTTAACAGAAACCACACACTATAATTCAAAAAAAACCTGCCAAATTTGCTTCGGGTTGGTTGCTAGTTATAATGAATCTTTGAAAGTTTTTTTTGTTAAATATGTATGTAATCTTAATGTTTACTGCGAACCATGCGAAGACTTGTCTTTGTTTTCATCAGCAAAGATCATCCTTCTGATTATAGCAGTATCTTCATAGAACTAGAATTCAGACTGTCGCTTCATACCAGGTCATCGCAGTTCCTAAGACAGTGAAGGCCTCCACGTGAGTGGGTGGGCCCACATTCAATTAGTGGACTCAAAGTAGATACTGTAATTATTTTGGCGGCATCGGTGGTTCGGATAACATGTGACATTCGGATAATCGACGTTTCTCACCGTAAGTTCATTAACACATTTGCATATTCATAATCTTAAAAAGTTCTTTGTTATTGTTTTGAAATCTGGTGCCTTCCTTAAGTCGAATCTTGGGTGTTAGTGGTGTTTACAATTTTTGTTTTGCTCTTTGTAATTCTAGCTCCTCTAGAATTGTTCAAAACTGTCGTTATATCAATTTTTCCTGTTAATTGTTGATGTTTCAATTCCATTTAAAGCTACAATTTTTTATACAATTTCCTCTTTATCTCTTGATTTCCCTTCTAATCAAAGCTCATTGGTGAGTAACTTTTACAAAAAAAAATTACTTAATGTTACATTCTTCTTATATCTATTACACGCCACTTTCAACTTTAGAGATAAATCATTCGTTATATCATAGCTATATTGCCAAACAAAACACACACATACAAAAACAAAGAAATTTTTGTTTTGCTAAAATTGTAATTCAGCGTTGATAAATATGATTTATTGAAAAGGACTATTACTGTGTATAAGCTAGCTTGTTAACGCCCCTGAGTGGGTTCATCCTTACAAGAACTGCTATCACGACACTAGAATACAAAAATTACACACCTGTAATAATGATATGTTAGTACACAAGATAAATCTCTCTCGACATGTTGCTGTTGTTGCTCAATACGAGAGAGTGCGCAATAGAAATGAAGATGAAATCTTCATATGCTTACACTCATCCACCATCTCTTGAGGATTCGTACCATGTTTCATCTTTAATCGTTGGGTTACAAATTAGGGTAATCATTGTTAATTTGTGAGCAAGCGTGCACTTTTCCTACTTTCGCGAAAAGCTGAGTGGATCGTTTCGTAGTTATAAAACTTTCATTAAGAAAGAACTATTAATATGTCGATACACTGACAGTACAACATAATGTCACTTAGTATCGAGCGTATAGGAGATTGTATTTTATACTGTGTCCTGCTATAAGATAGAGACTCCTCAAAGAAAGTTCAGATTGGTTTTTGGAGTGTTCAAATCATCAGTGAACCTCACAGCGTTTGGAATATTCCTAAGGAAAATTCTCCGAATCTTTCAGTCGAATACTACCACTAAGCAAAGAACTACTTACTCGAAGTAACCAAGGACCCTCACAACTGGCAGAATCTGGAGTTGGGATGGCCAACGTCCCTCAGAAGAGAACTCGATGCCATCACAAGAACAGCTTTACTATGGACCTCCGAAGGAAAGCGACAGAGAGGCCGACGAAAAAAAACTTGGCGGAAAAACTGTGGAAGCCGAGATGCAAAGATTTGAACCAGAGATGGGACACTGTACGATGCCGACCGAACAAAGTTGAAGCAGTTTGTTGCTGCCCTACAAGACGCCACCAGGCGTGTTTACTGTGACGTATAATGGAACAAATGTCTTAGAAAACTCATGAACATCAGTTGGAAAGAATTTAAGACTAATCGACAAATAAGAGAAGACTCTAGGCAGAAATATGTCTCCGACTATATAAGGAAAAGACGATGGTCATATATCGGTCATGTCCTACGAATGCAAAACAACAGAATACCACTACAGGCGCTCACTTGGGTTCCTGGGGGTAAGAGGAAAAAAGGAAGACCAAAAGAAACACTCAGAAGAACAATAATAAGAGAAGGAAGAACGTTGGGCCTAAATAATGTGCAAGAGCTAAGAGGAGTGGCGTCACAACGAACAACCTGGAGAGCAATGGTTTCTGCCTTATGCGCCGTGTTTTTGGTGCTTAAATAATTTTATTATAATTATTATAATGGAAATATAGCTACAGTAATCTGACAGCCTTTGCTTTCCCATTTAGTGTCTACCATGTGCCAAGCCAAACCACGCACATTTTCTGTCTGTATGACTCACCTCTGAATCCACGCTTTTTTCTGGGAACATAACAACAGAGTTGTTTACCAACTTTTCGCAACCTGCCAGTCTTAACAGGGGAGCGAATCATGTTTGTTTACCTGAGTTTCTCACGCGAGCTGATTTGCCAATTATCCGTCATTAGACAGATGCGCGTGGAAACAATGATCTGTTTGAAGAGGTACTCGGGCGATAATATTTTCCCGACCACCTTTGATGTTAAGTACGTTCAGGGGGAGGTAAATGTTTGATCTGCAAAAGTGGACGTAATCTAAGAGAGGCCCGTTGCACGGCCAAGTCTTCTGATGTCAGTCAGCATCGCTGAGTAGAGCGAACAAACAAACCTTTCATCTGGGAAACGCAGTTTCCTGATTTCTCTGCTATGCAGAATGTGTGAATTATAACATCCTCTAGATCTGTATATATACTGCGTTCTCTCCAATGCAGTTATCAGAGTCGCTCAGAAATTTGTGTATAATCTAAACACGCCAGACCAGAACCATTTTATCGCTAAATGTGTTAAATAGTCTCGTGGGGATTTCAATTTTTGATTTGTGGTAATAGAAATGGTGCTTAAGTGTTAAAATGTGTTAAGTCTACCATGTTAATTCACTCTAATTCCCTAGCGTTAAAAACTGATGAAATAACATCAGGCGTAGATATTTTCTTGCCAGTTGTTCAATGTAATGTAATTTCCAACACCCCACTTTCTTACACAAGAAGATACGGTTTAGCTGACTGAGATTATTACGCGTGACGGACGAGTGACCTAATAGAATTCGCATTATATTTCGTTGTTTGACATTATATAAGTGACTAGTGTTAATATCATGTGAAAAACAATAGACGCCGACAATCTACAGCTAGTAATGACAGGCGATATTTGTTAAAGTGCGCGTATGGATAAAATAAATAATAATTGACTTTGTGCGCGGTTCATTTTCTCGCGGGCAATAACGGGGGAGAGCGCATATCCTTTTTTCCCGACATGCCATAGCGGAAAACTTACGTGTGGATAGGATAGTAGCATATTGTTTTTCATAAATGTTCTTTTCTTCCTAATATAGTACCTGATAAAAAAAAATAGTGGCCAGCGGTCTTCTGATTTTGGGTCTTCGAATTTTGGGCTAGTTCGGTCCTCTTTCTTCATTCAGTGAAAGATTAATGGTGTCTTCTTCGTGGCTTACAAGTCCCGAGTTCCTTCGTGAACCAGTTGGGCCCAAGAGACAAATAAACATTAATATTAAATCTTAACTGGACTTTACCTTACCCATAATTATTTATTCAATTTTTCCAGCCCACTTGGCATACGAATGAACAAAGTTTTACGGCGTTTGACAGCCGTAGCAACGGAGTGATCTAGAAAACTACGCTGTTTCAAAATCGGCACTCACCATAGAGCCAGCCGATAAGATTTACCATCATCATCATTGTTTACATATTGTAACATTTGTCTTAGCAACCAGATGCCTTGCAATACTGGAATTATTTTTCTCCTTTTGCAACTGTCAACGTCCAGAGCACGTCTTGCTTCAGTAACTATTCGCGATGACACTTGTTTCATCCAGGGAAAATTAAACCTCCAAATTTGGCGTTCACCTTGTAACTATTATTCGATTTATAAGCTGGACTGGGGCCATATTTGGGCAACCCACCTGACAGTATAGGTTCAGGAACTATTGTAATTTTTTCAAGGAATATCAACACCACGAGTGGGTAAGCGAAATTGTTTATGGCCACGTATGACAGAGATAGAGAGAGAGAGAAAGAGAAAGGGAGAGAGAGAGAGAGAGAGAGAGAGAGAGAGAGAGAGAGAGAAAGAAAGAGTGTGTGTGTGTGTGTGAATATTTTCTTTTGTTACACTCATTGTACTAACTCTTTTTTTTTATTTCGCTAAACTTGGGTACTTTACTGAGTAGTAATTTAGTGGGAACTTGGGTTCTTGAAAGCCTATTCTGTAACCTAGTGTTAATTTTTGACCTTTGGGTTATTAACTTCTTTTGGGATCCTCTCTGAACAAGGGGGAGGGCACGTATTCGGTTATTTTCATATGTCTGTAAACATGATTTATTGATTTCTCTAAATATTTGCTGTTGTAAAAAGTTTAATTATAATAAACAACAAAAAGAACTTAACTTTGTGTGTTGGTCAGACCCATACCCAATTAACCATAGTTTTTCACGTTTGTGTGTCTTGTTGTCACAAAATTGTGTGTGTGGGTGCGCTTAGTTTGACTTATATTTCTAGATGTAAGGGGGTGGAAGATTGTCTTAAACTAAATTATAGTCGTATAGATAGGCTGGACTAGAGAAACTATTCAGTCCGGAGACCAATCTTCTCCTTAACTATTCACTCTTGAAATCTATTTATTACACCTTTATTCTAACATATTTCCCACTATCACCTCTGCTCAGACGAGACCATAAATATCTTCTAACCTATCTACAAATATACGACATTGACCACCGACTACTTTGACAGTCGGCGACCAAGGATCAAAGGAGAACGGCATTTGGACCCTGTTTAAATGTGCTCTCAATTTCATTCATGTTTTTTTTTGCTTGCTTGGCGTCTCTCGGATCCAGTCTTGTCGTGATGTGAGACAGTTCAGCTAACCAAAGAACACAGTCGACTTTATCTTCACCGTTTGCCATCTTCAATCAGAGGGACTAACAAAAATATTTAATTTAAAATGTATCATTCAAAATTCTCAAAACTAAATGAATGTTAAGGTTATTTAAATAATTAATTTTTCAAATGATTGTTATTGTAATTTTGTAGCTTTTATACTTCTGAGGTTAATTTAAGCTTTAAACTTTACTAAGCCTTGTGGGGCACCGTGTATTTTCTCATTAATGTATGTATGTATATGTATATAACATAAGCTTATGTACGTATATATAATATTTGTACAATATTGCAGGTGCCGGAAGAATACCTAGCCTTGTATCCTCATATTAATGACACTAACAGGAAAATTTTCTCAGGTATGACTTTAGTTTCTTTAATGTCACCCTGACGTTACACAAAGGTAAATAAGAAAGGAACGCCCGAATGGCACAGTGGTTAGAGATCTCGCATTTCGAGGCAGTTTCCGGCTTACGGATTAGAAATGTGATATCTTCTTGCTGCAGTCTACCCAGCTGAAAGTGGATACTTGACTATTCTAGAGTTAGAGCAGGAAAAAGACAGTAAGGAAGATAACTTGTCATCCAACCTCATAAAACTGGACCTAGTGGTAGTTACATCTCTAACACTTCATTCTCCTACGGCAGTATCTGTAATGGGGCTCCCTTTTTCGTTTAAAATAATTAAGATGTAATCTCACAGTGCTGCCTATTGGCAGCGTGGTTAGAGTGCTTGTGCCACGCGGCAAAGGTACTGGGTTCTTAATGCTATTGTACTACTCAATCACATTGGCTTTGGTTAGAGTTTTATGTTCTTCTTTTGCTTTCTAGTTAATCTATTTCCTTTTGCTTCGTCTGTTTCTTCTTATTACTGTTTTGCTTGTATGTTGCGTTCAAGAGCCATGGGTTATTAGCTTTTCACTTTGCGACTGTTTAATTTTTCTTGGAGTTCTGATTGGCTAAACGGTTAGAGCTCTTGCCTATAGTGGCAAAGTTACCCGGTTCCTGTGCCGAAACCTGAAATCGTCAAGCTCCAGTCTATCTAGCTGTAAATGGGAGCCTGACTCTCGTTATGAGTTAGAGAAGGCAAAGGCAGCGAGAAAGGGAACTTGTCACCTGACTTCTCGAAGCAGTACCTAGTTTAGTCTAACAATTTTATCCCCTTCGACAGTATCTGTCATTTGACTACCTTTATAATCTTACAGATGGAGCCGCGCTGGTGTATTGGTTACCACATTGCGCTGGCGATCAGGTGTTCAAGGTTCAAGCCCGGTAGTGTGCATTTGAAGAACTGTCATCGACCGGGATTTTGACTGAATAACCTGAACGGCTCCTGAGATTAAACCCTCTGTGGATGGGAAGGAGCGAGGCTCCTGACCGGGTTGGAAGGAAAGTCCACAGGCTCCCCAGTTTCGCAATGACATGTCATTGGGCCGACTGTCTTTTTAAGAAAAAAAAAAATCTTACAAATGATCAACATTCGCCCCTCCTGTCTCGCAGCACACATCAGTTCTGTAGTCTAATTCATTACAGACAATTTGAAGCACAGTACCGTGTATGCGTATTTTATTCTAAATCAGGTCTGCGATGAATTATACTGCACAATTCAAATGTGTCGTATACAGGGCTGTGGAGGCGGAGTCGTGGAATCGGTCATTTTTTAGTGGTGTCGGAATCCGACAGAACTTTCCGTTCTCTTTTCCTAGCATTCATGTTTATCGCCGACATTATTGCACTACGTCTCATTTTCTGTACTAAATCATTGGTTACACTACCTTTCCTCAATTCTTGTCATGTCAGGACTCCAGCGACACATATTTTGCTGATTAGGATAATCAATGACTTTCGTTTGAACCCATATTGAACCCTGAATCTGTAGAGAGAAGTGTGGTTTACTAATGTGTAACACATTTTCCTACCAGACAAGACAGTGCAGGGGAGCGACAGGATTAGGAAGTAAACAACCTTGGGATGAGCACAATTGATTATATTATCATTGATAATAGTTCATTGATAATGACATAATCCTGTCTCGACAGACCTGCCAGAGAAGTATGCATCTTGGCAGAGATTACCTGTGAAAAAATTATGAAGTCGTGAGTGTAAACATGATTGATAATGGACGGAAGCTGGCATACCATATATGGTGATTGTAGACAGCGCATTTATTTTTGTGTTTGTTACGCAGGATCGACGGGTGGACTCCGTCTGATAATCAGATTTCCTCCTGTTGTATCGTTCTGTATAGAGTTTCCTTATCATTTTTGCCTGACTCCACAACCCTGGTCGTGTAACATGAGGGGTGACACTATCGAGCATTGGTAAGATTATAAAAATAATTGTGATAGTTCCTTCACAAATTTATTTAGACTACATATTCACATTTTCTAGTTACTGAGTAATACATTTTACGAAAGTGTTCTCTTCTTTTTTTATCACCCTGTACAATGAGTCAGTGAAAGTTAACTCCTTCCTCCCCCAATCCCGTTTATTTCACTCCAACTTCTGGACAGCGAAATGTAACAGTTGCATCAGATTTTAAAAGTGTAACATATCTCTTACGCACGCGATATTGACTAGCTACTTAATCAAAATAATTAAGTTGGTATGCCAATATCACCAATGTAGAATTAATGACACGTGCTAGACAAATACCAGTTGTACGATGGCAGAGGGAAAAAAAAGTTTTGCCTCATTTTGAGGAGGCGTACTTCTTTTAACCTAGACACTCTGTTAATTGGTTATATTAGGATGCATTTCTAAATATAAAAGTCCTTGTGGTTAAGTTGGGTCAACAAAATTTGATGGCTTGGAATAGGCGACAATGCTAAAACCAGCTCATAGAACTAGTGATCAGTGTTAGAGAACTAAAATGACACAATAACGTAGAGAAAAGATTAGATAAAGACATGAAATGACACAATAACGTGGAGAAAAGATTAGATAAAGACATGAAATGACCCAATAACGTGGAGAAAAGATTAGATAAAGACATGAAATGACCCAATAACGTGGAGAAAAGATTGGATAAAGACATGAAATGACCCAATAACGTGGAGAAAAGATTGGATAAAGACATGAAATGACACAATAACGTAGAGAAAAGATTAGATAAAGACATGAAATGACCCAATAACGTGGAGAAAAGATTAGATAAAGACATGAAATAACCCAATAACGTGGAGAAAAGATTGGATAAAGACATGAAATGACCCAATAACGTGGAGAAAAGATTGGATAAAGACATGAAATGACCCAATAACGTGGAGAAAAGATTAGATAAAGACATGAAATGACACAATAACGTGGAGAAAAGATTAGATAAAGACATGAAATGACCCAATAACGTGGAGAAAAGATTGGATAAAGACATGAAATGACCCAATAACGTGGAGAAAAGATTGGATAAAGACATGAAATGACCCAATAACGTGGAGAAAAGATTGGATAAAGACATGAAATGACCCAATAACGTGGAGAAAAGATTGGATAAAGACATGAAATGACCCAATAACGTGGAGAAAAGATTAGATAAAGACATGAAATGACCCAATAACGTAGAGAAAAGATTAGATAAAGACATGAAATGACCCAATAACGTGGAGAAAAGATTAGATAAAGACATGAAATGACCCAATAACGTGGAGAAAAGATTGGATAAAGACATGAAATGACCCAATAACGTGGAGAAAAGATTGGATAAAGACATGAAATGACCCAATAACGTGGAGAAAAGATTGGATAAAGACATGAAATGACCCAATAACGTGGAGAAAAGATTGGATAAAGACATGAAATGACCCAATAACGTGGAGAAAAGATTGGATAAAGACATGAAATGATCCAATAACGTGGAGAAAAGATTGGATAAAGACATGAAATGACCCAATAACGTGGAGAAAAGATTGGATAAAGACATGAAATGACCCAATAACGTGGAGAAAAGATTGGATAAAGACATGAAATGACCCAATAACGTGGAGAAAAGATTGGCTAAAGACATGAAATGACCCAATAACGTGGAGAAAAGATTGGATAAAGACATGAAATGACCAAATAACGTGGAGAAAAGATTGGATAAAGACATAAAATGACCCAATAACGTGGAGAAAAGATTGGATAAAGACATGAAATGAATACAGAAAACAAATGAAAAATCATACAATGATGGCTCAGGACAGCAAAGCATGGCGGGAATTTATTGAAAGGCTAAGCTCCAGGGGGAGCAGAAGGACATTGAATGAAAATGAAAAGAAAAAAATTTTGAGGTGATGTCCCCAACTCTGACACACGTGACGAGATAATGATGTCCCCAACTCTGACACACGTGACTAGATCGTGATGTCCCCAACTCTGACACACGTGACTAGATCGTGATGTCCCCAACTCTGACACACGTAACTAGATCGTGATGTCCCGAACTGTGACACACATGATTCGTGGTAATCCTTCCATCCTGGCAGTACTCTAACCCCATGTACACTAGTTGAAGATACCCAAGTCTCTCTCCACGTACGCGTAATACTGTTGACAATATTACTAATAATAATAACACAGTTTAGAAAAAAGTGAAATAAGCTAGCCAAGACGTTTTAATAATTAATAAACAAAAAAGAGGCACATAAAACACAAGAAACAACACATTACAAAAGAAAACACTATTAACTATTAGTAATGTAATGAAAGACAATAAAGTAATACAAACAACAATACACGTGAAGAAATGCCACTTACAAACGTAAGAAAACAACAGATTATGATATAAATTGTCACCATACTAAACAACAGTAATCAATAGCACGTGACAATAAGCGTTTTAAAATAATACACCACTGAAAAATGAAATAACACTAAATACCCTAATTATAACCGACAGTCTAGTTAAACAGGGTAGACCAAGATGGTGGACGAGCGGAGGCAAATAAAGATCATCTGATGCTAAATCGTTCTACTGCCATTTCCTTAAACAAAGTAACTGAAATGAAATAGCCCTGATCTATACGGTATCGTTTCCCGCTCTTTTTTCTGTACTCGTGGTGTATCTTGTACTCCTTGTGTCTCCTGTACTCCCTGTGACTTCTATTCTCCCCTTATCTCCTGTACTCCCTGTATCTTCTATTCACTCCTTGTCTCTTGTACTCCTTGTGTCTCCCTGTGTCTTCTTTACTCCCATTATCTCCTGTACTCACTGTGTCTTCTATACTCCCTTGTCTTCTGTACTCCCTGTGTCTTCTATTCTCCCCTTGTCTCCTGTACTCCCTGTGTCTTATATTCTCCCCTTGTCTCCTGTACTCCCTGTGTCTTCTATTCTCCCCTTATCTCTTGTACTCCCTTTAACTTGAACACTCCCTTGTCTCCTGTACGCCCTGTATCTTATATACTCCCCTTGTTTCCTGTACTCGCTGTGTCTTCTATACACCCCTTTTCTCCTGTATTCCCTCTGCCTTCTATTCTCCCCTTATTTCCTGTACTCGCTGTGTCTTCTATACTCCCCTTGTCTCCTGTACGCTCTGTATCTTATATACTCCCCTTATTTCCTGCACTCGCAGTGTCTTCTATACACCCCTTATCTCCTCTACTCGCTCTGCTTTCTATAATCCATGTGTCTCCTGTACTCCATGTATTTTCTATACTCCCCGAGTTTCCTGTACACCCTGTGTCTTCTATACTCCATGTGTCTCTTGTACTCCCTGTATCTTCTATACTCCCCTTGTTTCCTGTACTCGCTGTGTCTTCTATACTCCATGTGTCTCCTGTACTCCCTGTATCTTCTATACTCCCCTTGTTTCATGTACTCCCTGTATCTTCTATACTCCCCGAGTTTCCTGTACACCCTGTGTCTTCAATACTCTCCGTGCCTCCTGCACTCACTGTGTCTTCTACGATCCTCGTGTCTCCCGTACTCCTTGTGTTTTCTATACTTCCATTTCTCCTGTACTCCTACACTCGCCATGTCTTTCTATATTCTCCGTCTCAACTGCACTCGCCCTGTCTTCCTGTATTCTCCATGTATTCTCCGTGTCTCACATACTCCCCGTGTACCCCGTACTCTCCGATCTCCCATGTATTGTGTTTGTAATGATTGACTCAGGAATAACAGTATTAATATGTGATAACTGTCACGTGTTACAGCAATGGTCACGGCAATGGATGACGCTATCGGTCGCGTGGTGGCCGCACTAAAAAACAAGGGGATTTACAACAACACACTGATTGTGTTTACATCTGACGTGAGTACTACATGGCTTTTATCTGTCTGTCTGCCTGTGTCTCTGTTCTTCTCTGTCAGCATGTCTCATTCCATCGGACACTCAGTTTGTCTGTTTTAACGGACTGTTTACCTACCGCATTAGTTCCAGACCATTTTCGGTCCTCGTAAACACCTTCCGGTATTCACTAAACCAATGGTTCTCAAAGTGTGGTCCGCGGACCCCTGGAGTCCCCGAGACCCTTTCAGTGGTTCCGCAAGGTCAGATATATATTCATAATAATCGTAGACGTTATTTTCCTTGTTCACTCTCATTCTGTCACGGGTGCACGGAAGCAGATATGAGAATCCAGCTATATTATCTTAAGCAAATGGGTAAAGCAATGGCGGTGTTGTTTTGAAAATATACCGGTAGTAATTTTATCATTCAAAAATATATTATTTAAGTTAACATATAATGGGTTTGTTACTGTTACTTTTAAGTGAACTAATAAATACATATTTATAAATTTCTCAGTTTCAATTTTTAATACGGTAAATGTCGATAGATATGACCCACAAAAACAAAAGCGTCTTGGGAACCTCGATAATTTAAAAAAAAATGTAAGGTGTCCTGATTACAACTCAATTTGAGAATCGTTGCCCTAGTCCAATAGTGGTAACCCTATGGAATGTGGGCCCAAGGTGGCAAGCGAAAAAAATGTTGGCACGTCACATGTAGTGCCATCCCATGATTCCTTATACCCGATCGATAATAAATAAATCCTACAAAGGGACAAGCTATAGTGGTGTCTCTATGATGTATAAGAAGTGAATAGGAAAATGAAGATGATGATAATCAATTAATAACTAATCATTATCATTAATGAAAACTCCGCCTTGGCCGGTCCCAAGCCCGGCTGAAAAAGGAGGAGGGCGGCCTGCATGGAGGCCGTAAGGAGGCAGCCCCTCCACCATGCAAAGGCACAACAGGCCAATCACCTGTTTGCTCTAAACTTTTGATTACGAGAACTACAAAAGAGAAAACCGGACTGATTCTAAAGGCGACGAACTGGAACGGACTACGACTTATGGAACTTGGAACACTACTTACTTAGTTGTTCCCCTTCTAACGTTAGTGTAGAGATTTGGAAGAGAGAGCGCCAGGCTATTCTTTCGGCTATCTTCCTCCTGGCCTGGTTCCATTCTAGTCCTCGGTCCTTCAAAGATTGTCTAATGTTGTCCTCCCAGCGGACTCTAGGTCGTCCTGGTGGTCTGGATCCCTGGCTCTTTGTTTCCTATGCCTGTCGTGGTAGCCGATCTTCTCCCATTCTGCAGACATGGCCAAACCATCTTAGTTGGGACTGTTCTACTTGGGTCTGCAGGGGGTGGGATGTTAGACGTATCGTTTGGTTGCGGACCATGTCTCTTCTTGTTACTTCAACTACTTTCCTCAGATACCTCATTTCTGAGGTTTGGATCTGGCTTTTGTGGGTAGTGGTCGTTTCCCATGATTCGCATCCATATGTCAAGACTGGGACATAGGTGGAGCGGTATACAGCCATCTTCCTTTTATTACCAACCTCTCTCTTGCTCAGGAATCCTCGATTTATGGCCTGAAAAAGTCTCCCAGCTGCTGCTTTTCCAGGGGCCACTCTTCTCTGATGCCTCCCTTTCGGTCTATAATAGCTCCGAGGTATTTAAAGTGGTCGACCTGCTCCAAGATCTGTTCTCCCAGCTTAATCTGATGTACTCTTTCTTCTCGTGATATCACCAGGGATTTTGTTTTAGAGCTGCTTATGACCATCCCTCTCTTCTCAAGCTCTTCCTTCCAGACTTGCAGGTTGGATTGGAGATGTGCCTCTGATTTAGCAATCAGGACAAAATCATAAGCAAATGCCAGCTCTGAAATACAGACCTGTCTCATCTTCCAGTACCCCACTGAATACTTTCTTGTTCTCTCCTTACATGCCTTGATGGCATCGTCAATGGGGAGTATGAAAAGATAAGGTGACAGGATATCACCCTGTCTTACACCGTCCAGTGGTGGTCCTGAACTCTTCTTACTTATGGTTTGCTGTCCTCACATAATTTTTGCAAGACTTCTAGAAGCTCTGTATAGCTTGAATCAGGGGTGCTGGAATGTTCTTCCTTGCAAATCAGTCCCAAAGTTTGCTCCAAGGGACCCTGTCAAACGTCTTTTATAGATCTATGAAACAAAGATGGATCTCAGTCTTATACTCAAGGGCCTTTTCACTCAGCTGTCTGAGTGTGAAGATTATATCTTGAGTACTTTGGTTTGCTCGGAATCCGCACTGGACCTCATCCAATTGTGGCTCAGCTAGGCGTCGGAGTCTCTGCTCTAGGATTCTAGAGCAGATTTTACCAGTGACACTGAGAAGGAATATGCCTCTGAGGTTTCCACATTGTCGATTGTCACCCTTTTTGAAAATCGGTGTTATGATGGCAATCTCCCAATCCTTTGGTATGGCCTTGTTGCACCATGCTGCCTGTAGGACCCTTAAGAGTAATAGGTCGCCTGATGCTGCCATGTACTTAACCATACTGGTGTTATACCATCATGCCCTGCTGCTTTGCCCATCTTGATTTTCTCCAGTGCTGCCTTTAGTTCTTCCATCTTTATATCATCTTCACCACCATTGATTTTCTCTTCTGTGCTAGTGGTTATCATTTCTGATGCTTGGAACACAAGAAGTATAAATGGGAAAGAAGAGGAGCTGGTGGAAGAGATGAGGAAAGCAAAACTAGAAATCCTGGCTGTAACGGAAACAAAGAAAAGAGGACAAGGAGTCATGAATCTCGATGGTAACACGCTGCTCTACAGTGCTGTACCCACATCTGAAAGAGCTAAAGGGGGCGTGGGTTGCATTGTGGCCAAAAACCAAAAAGATAGTATCAAGGGATGGAACTTTGTCTCGGAGCGCATTATGGTTGTAAAACTAAAAGAAAGAGAAACCATAGTCAACCTGGTCATAGTGTATGGGCCAAATGAGGATGAGGGAGCAGCGGTCAATGAAGAATTCTTTGAGCTGCTTCAAAGGACAGTGGCTGACTGCCTCGATGAAATTATCATGCTCGTGATTTCAATGCCAGAGCTGGAAATGACCATGCTAGATGGGGTGGAGTTATCGGAAGACATGGAGAAGATACTTTCAATGACAATGGAAAGCAACTCCTTAGATTCTGCAGTGAGCAGAATCTGTTCAATGGAAACACAACGTTCTCCCATAAGAGCATACATGCATACACTAGATGTGAACCAACAAGGAATGAGAAGTCAGTGATCGACTATACCATTGTTAGGAGAAGCTCATTCAAATATGTCCGGGATGCTAGAGTCTGGAGGGGGCCAGAGATTGGAAGTGATCACTACCTGCTTACAATCAAAAGAACAACTGAAAGAGTTGCGCAGCCTAGGAACTGCCCAACATCACGCAAGAAACTAAGTAAACGAACGGGAGAAATGAGGATTAAGACCTACAAGCAGAGAGAGCTAGAAATTAAGACCAGATATCAGGGGCTACTGCGGTGAGCAACACAACACACAAGAACAACCTGATGACTTGGAAACCCTCTGGATTAAATTCAAGTACATCATAAAGACAGCTGCTGCAGAAGCATGTGGTGACAGAAGAACATTCTGGGGTGAAAATCAATCATAATTAAGTTCAGGTCATATTCTAATTTTAAACCGACTACAAGTATAGATTCTGATTTTAGCTATCTCCCCCTACTCATCCTTATGAAAATTATGGCACAGCCAAACAAGGTAATGCTACTAAAGAATTATATTTACCTGAAACATTATATCATACCACCTGACTTAAATATCGAATATTGTTAGAATCTATATTTAATAGATAATATATATTTATAGAAAAAAATATATTTATATAACAATAGTCAATGCTCTTTTGAGTAGAGAATGATTTTTATCTGCGGATCTCTTTATTTAGGTCAACCAATGTGGCATACTCGTTTTGTTCGGTTCTCCGTCCCCACACATGATAAAAGTTCTAATGTAGGTGTTGCTGGCCACCACTGTTGCTGGCCGCCACTGTTGCTGGGTTGATATATAGGTGGTGTAAGAGAGGATGTTAAATGTTATTATTATGTTCCGCTGATAAAGGCGATCAGCTTATGTCGAGCTTACAGGTGGCCGACTGATGTGTGAGTAAATGACTGCAACAGACGCGAATGCCATGTAGTACTAGAGTAAGTTAATAACAATCACACACACCGATGCACATATAGGAGTCAAGAACGTTGTAACTCCAGAAACGTTCTACACTGTTTATTACGCCACAACAAACGTTGACATCATCAATAATACACTGTCAATAGGTTACAGTTCACGGCAAAATATGACACATCAAGTAAGCACCAATCCGTAGATCATCAGTAAGTAAATGCTTAGAAAATACAGTTATTGATACAAAAATCTCCATCACAATGGATGCGGAGCATAGCAGTTCATAATCATAAATCTCGTGGCAAAAACCTCCATTCATGTAAGGGAACTGCACATGTCACAGTTTACAATTATATATATAATGGGAGAAAGAACATTCCCCTTTAACGATCCGTCAAACTTCAAAAATATCCCTCATCAGAGATATGAGCACACAATGGCCTACAATCCATGGCCTGAAAAATATCTTTAATATCTCAAAACTATCCCTTCACATGAAATAATGGCCTATACAACTCCTGGCCTCAAAATCTCCAATAACGTACTTTCTGCAGTACATAACCAAGCCTCATATCCATGGCTTTATGAAATACATCAGCAAGTATCAAAAATCCCTTTCACACCAACAATATCTTATTCCGGGACACATGACGAAAAATGATCAAACATCTATCTTCCAAGCTCTGCCCGTATCAACTGTCACGAGAATTCTCCCGTTTAAAAAAAAACACAGCTCAGTACCAATCCATCCACGCGTTCATCCGCCTTCTAACACTTTCTGTATCTTGAACATTCGAGTAGATAAAAAAAAAACAAACTAAGCGTTAACAAGGGTGATTACAAAAATCCGACCTGTACATACAAGTCTTTTAATGTTTAACTCCCCTTCATTAAAATATGACTTTAACAGTCTACACCGACGCTCGGGGGAAAAAAATTATTTGATCATTTTTTTTGTTGTTGAAAAAATACATCAAACAAAAAATTTGAAGTCGGTAGCATACTAATGTCTACACCTAAGTATACACTATGTTAAGTCCTGTTAATAAAAATGAACCAAAAAAAAAAAGAATAGGAGTAAGTGTAAAGCACACAAAGAATGAGCAGTAATTAAAGAAAGCAGTGCAATACGAATCGAAAAAACAATGATATATCATGGTAAACAGTTACATTAAACAATGCCTTGAATAAATGAACACCATAATAACACAACAGCATACATTACAAGAAACAATGCATCTCTAAATCAAAGAACAAATAACTAGCTATTGTGGTAAAGTGGGATGATATAAATATTTATAGGGACTTAGTGTACTGACTGAGATCAGCTGTGAAGGTATCTGTATCTAATATGTGTAGTGTTTTACAGATAACCTTACTTACTGCCACATATTTATATCTCAATCAGAATTATTCTGGAATATTGTGTTGGCAACGTTATATGTCTAGGGTTATGCAAATGATGAAGTGTAAGTCACCACAACAACAACAGATAAACAATTTAATTATTCCACCACACTTGACAATACTGTGACACTCACAAACAGTCAACACTCTAGAAGACTATCTTAAAAGATTCAATGATAAATTTCAGATATGTACATATGTATTGATTTTCTCTACAATAGTGATCCTGATTCAACTACACAGTGAACCAGGCAATATAATAACATGTAATTTCAAATATTATGTACACAGATATAAATGTGGTCTTTGCATTGATATACAATATTAGTATTCTATGTGTGTGAGTTGTGATGTGGTAATATGAGGTAATACTGGTTTTGTTCTTCAAGATAGATTCTTATTAGACATCATGACTGCATGTGCTTGTGTATGTTGGAACTAGTATTGGAGATGGTCTCAGTTCCGAACATTAAAACAATTAATTGCCCCTCTTTAATTAAGTTAGTGTCATTTACGAGGGGTACATAGTGTTGAGCTCTTTTGGCCACAGTGGGCTTAACTTCCGTGATGGCGGCAGGCAAGGACTCCTCTGCTCGACTATTCACTGTTTCTGAAGACACCTCACTGGTTACTATAGGGACCCAAGAGTATGCTGTCAGCCTCTGGATTCAGCAAACGCTCAGACAGGGTGCGGCTTCAATACTAGGACCACAGTCCCTGAAACAAGAAGAATGTACCTCCTACTTCAGAACTAATTTATACTATCTGGCTAGACTGAGCACAATACATCACAAACACAGAGTTCAGAGCTTTATTTTTACTGCTATCTTCTTCTGAAGCAGTTTACTCCAGTATTAACCTCCTTAATGGTTACTACGCCTCTGCACTTTCAGCTAAAAGTCCTTCCATATCATAAGGTGGGTGTCAGTGTACTATCTGGTAATTCCATGTAGTGTTACTTTTCTCCGACACCTTCTGTTCAGGTTGGAGCACTATATATATTATAGGCCTTGCCTCTTGTTCGCTACTGAACTGCACATATATACAGACATAAATTATCAATGTACATTCAATTTTCATTAAAAAGAGATCAAATATTTCAGCCTACCACAATTCATGGAAATAAACACAGATACGTTGACTAGCAATGAATTCTGGCACAAATACTGGCACAAATTCCCATCTGCTTATGTTCCAGGCTTTTATTTAGCAAAAATATGAGCTGGCTTCAACGCCCTGTTGCTTTATCAAGCTTATTTGAACTAGTGGTCTCGAACTAACGCTATCAATTAACTATATTAACCGACCTAACCAATCAGGCCATCTCTACCCAATCGTTTGAAAAAAAGTACTCTTACTTCCGTCTCCCTTGACAACGAAAGATAGTATTTATAGTCCGACGAATCGTGTTTAGCCTTACATTTGTTGCGCTCCAATCAAATAGGAGTTAACATGGAGACTCATGTCCCGTACAATGGTGGCCTAAAATTCTGCCACTGAGCGATTCTGATTTTGGTGTTGTCTGACACCCTCACTATTTTCTTTTGGCTATAATTTGTTAATTCCTAGACTATTTGCGTAACGTTTTACATATTCTTTGTCAGCAAGCCCTAAGGACCCCAAATATACAAATTTAAAAGAGCTAAGTGGCTGCGTTCAAAATATGCAATTTCTTCTACCTCCTGTTTCGAAGATGTGCTGTCTGGGTACTGTAATGTTTTCAAACGTAAACCAGTATAATGTCATGTTTCCCAATAAGAATTTTGTAATTTTAAAAACCTAACTCTGGTATGGGTAGTGTTTTTATCACTGTCGATTTGAAAAAAAGCTAGTGCTTGTGGCCTTACACGCGTGATGGTAGTAATTGTGTATCGCGCGACTCGTGTTAGTATTGCCTGTGCCTGCTTTCTGCCTCTCCCTTCTTTCTATTTTTAGTCCATCTGTCTTTTGTTTTTGGTAACATAGTGTAGAAAAAGACATGAATGGAATTTTAATTCTAGGTCAACTTGCGTATTTCAAGGTTTTTCTTAGAAATGGAGTACACTTTTTTAGTGTGTTTGGGAAACGCGTGTATGTTGCAGAAGGCTCTACTATCAACGTGAAACGTTACAATTTGCAGACGCAGGAGAACACAAGGGGGATTTCGAGTACAGTCATTGTGACAGCACTGTTCTTTACCATTCTTCTTTCCTTTTATTAAATTATTTGTTAGGCTTTACATTTACCTGATAATTTATATATGTGGATTAGAATATTTCACGACAGCTATCATCTAAAAGAAATTGCATAATGTGCATGATACCCAAGTTAATAGACTCATGGAATACCAATGAAGAACCCATACAAGTATCAACATTAACAATACCATATACCTAGCTATTCCTGACGCACTATCAAGCGTCGGGTAATAAAAAACATACATCACAACCTCTGACAACAACATTTTCTCAACGTACTAATAACAATATACATAGTTACCCCTAGCGCACAATCAAGCGCTGGGCAAAGAAAAACATTACAATGACAAAAAAATATCTTTTATCTTCAATTTTTTTTTCTCTCTAAAAATACAATACCGAACTGTATCGCAATGATCAGTTACGTCAAATGGTATAATCGTTACAATTATAATACGTTCATCATTTCAAAACACAGTAGTATACGAACAATAAAGTAATGCAATGGTGCATAAAGATGAACCAACATATTAACATAAAAAAGTTACATCATATCCTAATACAGTACTCTCTCTAATTCTAATAGGGCTTAATATACGATATCAATATACTAATATACAATATTATCAACTATCTCAAATAAGTTACATATAAAAGATGAGTCCCGTAGTCTTAGAACATCTTATAAGCAAGAAAGCATCAAGACATCTAGTGTGACGTCAACTGTCAAATGGGTAAACTGGAACAGCAAATCTAACGATATATCATCGGTAAATGGTTCAAACCATCAATATAGCAGCGCTGACTCTCATGGAAAAGCAAACGCTGTGAAAAAAATACAAATGAAAATCTCTATATGGTAAAGGTAGGACTTTATGATATACAACAATTAATTTTACAGTAAACCTACCAACTGTGGCTGTGTAAACTTCTGGCCCCTGTACGATGTCAATCAAACCTTCCTCTGTTACATGGGAAAGGATAGCAGAGAAAGTAACACAGTCTAACTTGGAATAATAATCATATAGAGTGATAAAAGTGTCCGAGACAAATAGCAGTGTGCATTAATGTATAGTAAAGTTATGAATATACAAGATACCGACATCAATAGGCAATTCCATAAGATGGTAATAATGACCAAGAGTGTAATTATGGCTGACAATCTGAGATTTTGCGCAAGACAAAGGAAATGCAGTAGACAAAGGCATACATTTTAAAGGCTGCACTGAAGTCATAGCCTGTGTTCCGGGCAAAGGAAAAAGCAAAAAATGTACCATAAAGATGTAAAAGCAGACAGTAGTAAACTTAAACCTACGTCGAAGTTTAAAACAAAAGCAGTAAGTACGACAAAAAGTCGTAAAAGACGAAGATACTGAGCTAACCGGCCCAGTAAGAAAAGTAAAGAAACTCATAAGGTATAGATATGTACTAACAATTAAGTTCGTACATGTGGCAAAGAAAACGCTAGTCATTGCAGCAAAGAAGTTGCAATCAACGTGACTTGATGTAGATTCAGTCGTAGCACTAAAGTTAGTGAGTGTGTCAGACAAAATCGAAGGATCTTCTTCTATAATAGTAGTTAAAGAAGAATTAAAGTTAGAGCAACGACGTACTGAGGTATGTCGAACTGGGTTACAAGAGGCACTAAAATTAGCATGATGAATAATCGTATCATTAATACTGCAAGATTGTACAAAATAAGCAGAATGTACCTGGTGAAAAGATTTTGGCATAGTCTCTAAGGTAGAAGCAGTAAGGTTATGTTGCCGTTCCCAAGCAGCAATTTGTACCGGCGTACACACCTTTACACCATGTATCTGTCCGACAGTAAGGTCGGCGATAGGTGCTCTGAGCAAACATGCGTGTATATAACCAGTCAAAAACGGTGTGGCAATGTGGACTATGGCAGTCGGAAAAGTCTCAACTGTCCCACCGAATGTCACGCATTTCACCATATTACCTGTTGCACAAGATGGATGAACTAGGGACTGTCTAATCCCAACAGATGTGCATCCAGAAAAAAAGCACTGAGACAGGATTATTATTCACAAACCCCTTATATAAAGTAAAAGACCATCTTCCGTCATGCGCAGACAAGGCAGGAAGAGCAGTCGGAAGAGGATGACCGCAACTCAAGGTAGTTATAGCTGTAGGTTGGCACAAAGTTATGCACTCCGGGCACTGAGATGCTATATAGAAATCGAAAGCAGAGCAAGCAGGAGCATTAGAGGCACTATTATTATTGTTACCTTGATCATTAATAACCTGGGGCTCTTGTTGAGCAAAGTTAGCATGGCGATACGATCTATCATTTGGGGATCTACCGTCATATCGCGATCTGTCGCGAATATTATCTCTATTGGAAGCATTGTTATTTTCTCTACTGAAACTATTGTTCTGATTTGAACCCCAGTTAGCATAGTTGCAATTGTCATTTCCCCTTTGATCAAAATATCTATTTGATGGGTTCTGCTGTCTCTGAGAAAAATTATTGTAAGGTTGATAATTTCTATTGAAGTTACCCCTTCCAAAATTTCCATAACTATTGGGACTAAAATGTTGAGGACCGTTAAATTGTCTCCAGTTTCTTGAAGAAGGAGAATCGTTACGGTGATGGACCCCTGTGGGATCTGTCCCAAAATTTCGATTATCTCTCCTAGTACCAAAATTGCGTTCAGGCACTTTGAGATCGAACGTCGCCAATTAAGGACCATATGGTATTGCTGAAGCCAAGGGTTAAACGTGGTGATCTTTGATTTGAGAATTGCTAACCGTTTACATTTGGATGTGCCGTGACGTATTGGCGACAGTATTAAACCCGCTCATTATCTTTTCAAATTTGGAGGCTTTCGCTCATGTAAGAAAGGAAAGAAAGAGAACTCACTAGACCCAGTACGACAATGACTTTGTCGCGAAGCAATAAGTTCCCATAAGGGCTTCATATGTGTGTTCAGTTTTTTTGAAAGTTTCAAACCCCAACGTGAAAAACGTAAGGCTGGAACACGAACACAACAGAAAGACGTAAAGGGTTGGTGGG
>JAMPIV010014096.1:0-99981 GCA_024509875.1 Oreohelix idahoensis
GACAGGCTAGAAAAGACCGTGTAGTAAAACCTTCACATGAAGCAAACATTCCCTGCCCACACTGTCCAAGATCTTTCAAGGCCCGCATCGGGCTCATCATTCATATTCGTACCCATAGACTAACTTAACAAATTCCAAATAATTGGATGAACAGAGTGGTCTTCATCACCTGTGATGGACGAACAACAAATAACCAATGAAAAAGATAAACGTGAATGGGTCATGAATGAGGTCACTGCGTGATCACTCCTTAGAAGGAAGTTAGTGTAATATAAGGAGGGTTTTGAATGCCAAATCAAGCAGAGCTATGAGAAAGAAAGGTTTCGAATTTGCTATAATCGGGAAGATAAAGACATTCCCTTTTCATCGATACCACATACTCCACGATACTGACAGCGTAACTAAGGTATTATTGAGAGTCAAATCTTGCACAAATTAGCAAACCATAGCTTGGGGGTAGTGCGGAAAATATGCTTTTGACACATCAAATGCATTTATGTCATAAAACCTTGCTCAATCGATTCCTCGATGAATAAAATTCGATATTTTGTTCCTGAAACTCTATTTTCACTGCCGTGGATGCCCTGACAGGAATGAAGTATTAAGTAGCTGGGTTATTGTAAGTCTAAGCTTCATCAAATGGGGTTATCAGTTCCCTCCATAGCCACTTTTACTTTCCCTAACTCAGAGCAGAGCCAGGTACTTATTTGTTTACACCTGGGTTGACTGGAGCGTTTTTATTAAATCTAACATTTAAAAAAATGTTATAGTTTGGAGGAGAAAACAGGTAAGCAAGTATTTAAATATAACTATATGTGGTTGCTGGCTACAGAAGATGACAAACAAACCACATGTGTAATCATGAACACAGAAGATTACAAACTAACCACAGATGTAATCAAGACCACAGAAGATGACAAACAAACCACAGATGAAATCATGAACACAGAAGATGACAAACAAACCACAGATGTAATCATGAACACAGAAGATGACAAACAAACCACAGATATAATCAAGACCACAGAAGATGACAAACTAACCACAGATGTAATCAAGACCACAGAAGATGACAAACAAACCACAGATGTAATTAAAAAAAAACACAGAAGGTATATTGGGCAATTTAACACTATATATTTGCAGTAAACTCTGTTTCTAAATTTTGCGTTGGAATGAGTGAATAAAGAACAAGGAAAAAAAAAGAAATTCATCTACGTCACAGCCACAAGGCTTCATCAGTGACAAGAAAGAGGTTGAGACCTAAATAAGAAAAATAAGAAATAAGTAAAAATGGATACAACCCATACGACTTGTAAATGGGCGTGGCATGCTAGTTGGTCAGGAATTGTACAATGGGCAACATGGTAATTTATTTTGTCTTTTGTCCTACTAAGATAAATTACCTTTTATTTATTCACTCATCCTTCACCATATCATGCTCCTCATTTTCTAAAATGTTTCTTTAACATATGTGACATCTATCTTCATTAACTCATTCAGTACCTATCAAACTCCTGTGGAGCATAAGCCTTCAACAAGTTCTCCTATCCTGTGCCATTCTTCCAAAGTCTGTCCATGTCTTCTTTATGGCACGTAAGTCCATCTCCACTTATCTTCTCCTTGCATATTTCCTCTCTCTCTCACCATATGGATGCCTAAATAAGGACTGCCTTATCAAAAAATCAGCTACATATTATAGTTCTGTTTTGTCAAAATTTCTGACAATCTCCTGTCTTTAATACTAAGATCATACTTGTGAATCTGCTTAAATGTACTTAGTGTAAGTGAATAAATAAGGGGGCTGCTTTAAATGGACTTATTTTCAAAGAAATTAAACATAGAAATGACTTCACCTACACACATAAAGAAAAAAAAACAGCCTGTACCAATGTTTTTGAAAGTTACTTAACTGGATTTCAACATTGTCATACTATAAAAAAAGGCTACCTGTTTATATCATACTTTCTATCTGTCATTCCATCTGTCCCACAATCCCTAGTGTCATCCATACATACAAAAAAGTAAGCAAAAATGATTTATAAAATGTATATAGTAAAAAAGCTTTATAAAATTTTTAATACAAAAATAGGATCTAGACATTTATTTTGGTGTTATTATACAATAAAGTGTATAAAAAAGCAAAGATCATAATTAACAAGTAAATAATAAAATGATCATTTAAAAGCATTTTTTGCAGTGTGCAGTTTGTTTTATTATTTTACACAGCCAAGGACAACTAAAACAAAAATACCTTTTGAATGATTAAAACTAGTATATAAAACAAAAGTTATTGACATTTTTATGTTTTAACAGATACCAAAACAGTGTATCTGTTATTATTATTAGTAAATGTACTCTAAATGGCACAGAAATTTACAAGATCTTGAACTTGGCTCATGAAAATTTGAGTTTCAACGGCATCGACAGAAAACTGGAAACATCTTAAGGCGAGGATTCACTTGGCTGCTCAGATCTGCAACATGCATATTTAATAAAGTAATTTGCAAATATATTTATTTTTACTTACTTACTTAGTCGTTCCCCTTCTACCGTGAGGTGTAGAGGTTTGGAAGAGAGAGCGCCAGACCATTCAATCAGCTGTCTTCTTCCTGGCCTGGTTCCATTCTAGTCCTCGGTCCTTCAAAGATTGTCTAATGTTGTCCTCCCAGCGGACTCTGGGTCGTCCTGGAGGTCTGGATCCCTGGCTCTTTGTTTCCCATGCTTGTTGTGGTAGCCGATCTTCTCCCATTCTGCAGACATGGCCAAACCATCTTAGTTGGGACTGTTCTATTTGGGTCTGCAGCGGATGGGATTTTAGGCCTTGACGGATCGTCTGGTTGCGGACCATGTCTCTTCTTGTTACTTCAACCACTTTCCTCAGATACCTCATTTCTGAGGTTTGGATCTGGCTTTTGTGGGTTGTAGTCATTGCCCACGACTCGCATCCATATGTCAAGACTGGGACATAGGTGGAGCGGTATACAGCCATCTTCGTTTTCTTACCAACCTCTTTCTTGCTGAGGAATCCACGATTTATGGCCTGAAAAAAGTCTCCCAGCCGCTGCTTTTCGAGTGGCCAACTCTTCTTTGATGCCTCCCTTTCGGTCTATAATAGCTCCGAGATATTTAAAGTGGTCGACCTGCTCCAGGACCTGTTCTCCCAACTTAATCTGATGTTTTCTTTCTTCTCGTGATATCACCATGGATTTTGTTTTAGAGCTGCTTATGACCATCCCTCTCTTCTCCAGCTCTTCCTTCCAGACTTGCAGGTTGGATTGGAGATGTGCCTCTGAATATATTTATTCACAATTTATAAATGTTTACCATACATTCCAATTATTCATAAGGTGTCAAAACATTGAGAGACTTAACAGATACATTATTTTAAATAATATACTACATCTGCTGTGAATAATGACAAAATTAAGAATCACCTATCACAGTGGTTCTCAAACATTTTTATCTTTGCCGCACTTTTGGAATAATACATTTCTAGCGCCATACCTAATGACTACAAACTTAATGCAGAAGAAGCTATCCTCGTGCACTGCACCAGTGTGGTGTGCTGCATCATTTGAGAACCACGTTTCTAGCATATTGAACATGGCAATATGTGTATTTAATAAGCATGTTACATCTGAACATAAGCTATGACAACCTGTTTGTGATTACTTACTTACTTACTTAGTCGTTCCCCTTCTACCGTGAGGTGTAGAGGTTTGGAAGAGAGAGCACCAGACTATCCTATCGGCTGTCTTCCTCCTGGCCTGGTTCCATTCTAGCCCTCGATCCTTCAAAGATTGTCTAATGTTGTCCTCCCAGCGGACTCTGGGTCATCCTGGGGGTCTGGATCCCTGGCTCTCTGTTTCCCATGCTTGTCGTGGTAGCCGATCTTCTCCAATTTTGCAGACAAGGCCAAACCATCTTAGATGGGACTGTTCTACTTAGGTCTGCAGGGGGTGGGTTGCGGACCATGTCTCTCCTTGTTACCTCAACCACCTTCCTCAGATACCTCATTTCTGAGGTTTGGATCTGGCTTTTGTGGGTTGTAGTCATTACCCATGACTCGCATCCACACGTCAAGACTGGGACACTGGTGGAGTGGCATACGGCCATCTTTGTTTTCTTACCATCCTCTGTCTTGCTAAGGAATCCTCGATTAATGGCCTTAAAAAGTCTCCCAGCTTCTGCTTTTCGAGTGGCCAACTCTTCCCTGATGCCTCCTCTTCGGTCTGAGGCACCTAAAGTGGTCGACCTGCTCCAGGACCCGATCTCCCAGCCCAATCCGATGTCTTCTTTCTTCTCGGGTTATCACCATGGATTTTGTTTCAGAGCTGCTTATGACCATCCCTCTCCTCTCCAGCTCTTCCCTCCAGACTTGCAGGCCAGACTGGAGATGTGCCACTGATTTAGCAATCAGGGCAACATCATCAGCAAATGCCAGCTCTGAAACATAGACCCGTCTTATCTTCCAGTACCCCACTGAATACTTTCCTGCTCTCTCCCTACATGCCTTGATGACATCGTCCATGAGGAGTATGAAAAGACAAGGTGACAGGATATCACCCCGTCCGACACTAGCGGCGGTCCCAAAGTCCTCTGTCCCATGGTTTGCTGTCCTCACATAACCTCCGCAAGACCTGCAGAAGCTCTGTACAGCATGGATCAGTGGTGCTGGAATGACCCTCCGCACCAAACAGTCCCAAAGTCCGCCCCAGGAGACCCCGTCAAATGTCCCCTCCAGATCTATGAAACATTGTTTGTGATTAAAAAATATAATATCAATACTATTAATGCACTGATTCAAGTAACCTATTTTTGTCATTGTTAACTGTTCAATGATTTTCCATCAATATAAACGTTATTCATAAGTTATAACTACATATTCATAAACATATATTGTAATAAAATTATTTTTAATAATTAGCATATAAAGACTAAAACTGTGTAGTTGTGTCTAATTATTTAAATAATAAGTACATACAGACTGAACTAACATATGTGTAAATGTTTGAAAGAAAAAAATTATGTAGTAGCAATAACCATGTACCGTAAAATCTCGCGTATAATACGCACTCGTGTATAATACGCATGCTTGATTTAGCCCAAAATTTTCTGGTAAAATGAAACTTCGTGTATAATACGCACCATAATTTTTCAAGATTTTATTTTAAGAAACATTTGTTAAAAAACTGAAAGAAGATGGAAGATGCTGCGCGATAGTAGTTCTTCGACGAACTGAAAGAGCATGTCGTGTCATAAAACGAACTGCCCATCCATATGACACTTTAAATGCTGTTGTGCCTGTACGAGATTTTTTAAGTTCCAGAGCTTTAAGTCGGATTTCAATGCATGAAACACCGATGCCTTGTTTCCTTCTATCCACTACCCACTCCAATAATGTTTTTATCTAGGTCTGGAAGATCTGGTGGTGACCCACGATTCATCTTTTTCTTACTAGGCAACACTTGCAGCGCATCTTTGTTTTTTCGTCATAATCGAATGTTGCACTCGTTAATGGAAAAATGTCGACTTGCTGCCCGATTGCCATTAGATTCTGCATATTTTACCACTAAGAGTTTTTCTGCTGCAGTACACCATTTTCTCGAATTCATTTTTAGGGCTCAAAATAATCAAATGACAAACTTCACAACCAAGCGACCAAGCTTAATATCATAACAAATTGAAGACCAAGAGTGCGAAATACGTTTTGCAACAATGTCTAACACATAAGAAAACACATGGCACATTCAATTTTGCGCCATTTTCACTGTCAAATTGTGACAAAAACTTGACAGACTTTCCAATGTAGGTTACTTTCGATATCGAAAATTACGTATTTTTTAGTACTCGCGTATAATACGCACCCGAGTTTTAGCAGGCAAAAATGAGTAAAAATTGTGCGTATTATACGCAAGATTTTACGGTATATGATTTTATTCTTAGTTATCAAGAAATATTAACCAATCAGAATGCTCTTGTGTGACATCAGACAGTACTGATCATAGTGAGCCATGCTTCACTTGCACCCAGTCAACAGCCATGAGAGAAATGTGAAGAGTATGTTACAACAATATTTACAATGCACACACAAACAAAAAATGAGTTTACAGTTTCAGTCCGAGGACATTATGCACATCCTGCAGAAAACATTTTCATTAGCCAGCTTTATTAACCTGTAGCTCACAATTTATACAATATCGTTGTCGTCTACTTATGATGTCATGCAGTGAGGGGGTAATAAATTTTGTGAGCATCTATGATGATAGGGGAAAAAAGGGGTTAAGAAATGCGATGTCACACAAAAAATACGAGTAAAGATCTTTTCTTCTATAAATGATGTTGGAACAAAATATATTTTGTAACCTCCATCTTCATAGTCAACTGTTATCTGCAGCAGTTCCCTCGTGCACAATTTATATTAATATGTTAATCTCAGCTCAAACATTGGATCTCTGGTATAACACTTAACTGGTTTAAATTGTTATTTAATTATATATTTCTTTGTTTTCTCAATACACTGAAATACACACCTTCCAATATTCTATGCTGATCTGGAAGAAAATGGATTTCTAGTTCATTCAAAGGATGAAGATCTTACTTTGGATAATGATAACGAAGAGAAATAGGTTGTTGATAACACCTTCACTTTTTAAACACATGAATGTTTGTGGATTTTCTCTCAAGTTTAACTTTATTTTATGAAACTTTAACATGAGTAAAAATCAAAAGTGTTTGTTGTTCGTAATTAAATGAAGCTAGGATAAAAAATATTTTTAAAAACTTAAGCAACATTTAACCAGCAAAGTAGTCTTCGTAAAAGCCTGATTAATTAAATACTACTTTACTTAAAAGATTGTTATTTTGTCCACGCTAGTTTGTTGCGTGACTTCAAATAACATTTTAAAAATCCTAGAGTAAAGTGCAATCTTAACTCTGATTGGCTGCTGAGTTACAACAATGTGGCTTGATACGTTTTTCTCAACTAATTTTAACTATGATGAGTCTGTGCCATCCATGACAATTCCACTCTTTTCCTAATGGCGCTCTGTTGCATGCTTTTCAGTGACAAGATTTCATCCATCTTTCATATAATTTGTGATTAAGTGTACATACATGTAGATCAATGTTTTATTCATTTCTGCTTATTTGTATATTATATTACAATATTGTTGTATTTGTTTGTATTACAAACTCTGTTCTCTCCTGCAGGAATGAGATATGAGTAGTTTATTTTGTCACTATGGGAATGCTGATAAAATACTGAGATATTACCATCAATGAATAATGCCTTGTGAAGATCTCAGGATACAATAGGACTGTTGCTCCATCAAGCATGTCACAAGAGGCAACTAACTGAGGTTGTGCATAAAATTGGCAACCTCCTCATGCAAAATACTTTGCTACAAAAACTATTGCAGCAAGAGCATGTACTTTGACACAAGCGGTGGATCAATGCTCCATTAGAGGTGAGAAAGCAGACGATGATATCAACAATGATGAAGTGCTGTTTTGACATTTTCTGTCGAGATACATTATGTATTTTGTGCTGCAAGTGATCTAAGATGTGGAGTCTCCAATGTTGGAGTATTCATTTATGCTCTCACTGTACAGTTGTAGAACTTGGTATAAGGCTCTGTACTGATTCTGAGGACAGAAAAAAATAAATAGGTCAAATCATATCTTCAAAATGAATTCTTGCTTACTCTGTAACTTGAAACAAATTGTTTTGTATTTGAGATAGCAGTACCTTGACTTATGTCATGTCTCACAGAAGAAAAAATCAAAGATGTTAAAATTAACCTATTTCAATGACTAGATTTGCTTATAAGAACGCTCAGTGTAAATTTAAAACACTTGGGGTAATTCATAATGACTAAAATATGAGTTTATGAGATGAAAATTAGTTTGTTTTTTTAAATTTAGGCTGTGAAAATAAAAAAACGCCAACACCTATACCCTTCTATTAAAATGTTCAGACCATCTCATTTTGGCAGATTACCACTTGTTTAATATTTAATTTGAATAGAAACTTTCACGAAAGTTGACCCTTTTCTACGGAAATTGAGATGTCAACTTACCAGTGTAGGAATAACTTGAGGTCTAATAGCTTTGATAGCCCCGACAACCAGAGGTACAGTCAAGTGGTGGTCATTGTCAATCCTGTTCAGGAGGAGAGACAAAACACACACCAGACCACTGTATTCAGCGCCATTTCTGTTTATTAAAACAAGAAAATGATCAGTTATGATGGGAAACAATTTTATATTGAAATACACCACTTTGTTGCAGCAACCAAATTTTCTTACAATCTGAATGATACATCTCTTGTCATCAAAAACTTAAACAAGTTCAAGAAGATTTATCTTCTGACCAGCTGTTTCCTTGTAATCACCTGATTTGATATTTGACTCCAGCATCTATATTCAAACGTGTTGTACAAGGTAACTAATATAAAGTAGTGCAGGAGGGTGGCAATCTCATTATGTTAAACAAATTCATATTGAAATCACTACTGCCATAGCAGATGAGAATTTGATGCAGGCTTACTGCGAGGGGACCAGCTACAGCTGTGGTTTTATACTTCGTTGGGAGGACAAAGGGAAGTTATGATGACCTATTTTCAAAATTTGTGAGTGCTTGTAACAAAGCCTGACAGCCCGGATGTTCTAAACATTGGTAGATAAACATGTTCTGCAGCAAAATATTTTTTTTAGTACATACGTACTTGCACTCTGTAATACTTTTATTTTTCTGTGTCATTTTTTTATTTTACTGTTGTCCTTGTGGATAAACAAGTGATTTTGTCACACACAAAATAACGACATATTCTTTTTGTTATGTTCCATTGTAAAGCCGACTTTTCTTCAAGAACCATACCAATCATAAGGATTAATGACACATAAGGAAGAGAAACCCGAGGCCTGTAAACAGTAAATTAATATTAGACAAACATAAAGGTATGTTTTCAGGCGCTCGTAAGAAATAAAGAAGTAGAACACCAGACAACAGAAAAACAATAGACGCGAGTGGCTTACACAGGGTTCGAACCCCGTACCTTCCGTACGACAACACCGCCTAGCCATACAAGCGAATCACACTATCCTCCCGGCCAGCTAGGCATCCCCAAATAAAAGATGCTTTACTGACCGGTCATTAGTGCGAAACACAAGACAACACCGGAAGTTTACAATGGGCACCTCAGCCTATTAATGACGCAATCACTTCTGTTGTTCACCTATTCTACAGTACGTGTCAGTCCACACAAGACAAAGACCTTGATACTGTGTCCAGTAAATGATAGAAACCGGATTTACCCGGATTTTCACGCCCAAACTGAGCATCGGTCCGGATTTATTTTTAATGTTGAAATATCCGGCTTTTATGTGATTGGCTAAATTACTCACGTGAAAGACACCATTTTTGAAAAATCTTCATTGGAATGCAATTTCCGAGTACAGAATTAACAATGTTTATCTCTGCAAACTCGACGGATCGCGCAAAGTGCCAACAACACTACCGTAAGTTCTCATGTTGTTCAATAGTTTATAATAGATTACTATCATATTTTAACCCAGGTTAGAAGCTGTTTAGGTTTATTTGCATTTGTTATGGTAAAATATAACAGACCAAAAGGCATGAATAAGAACTTGGGGCTGGATTTAGTCACTTATAACTTCGTTGTCTATTGCAAATTACACATAATATTAACCTTAGTTCGTACTGCTTTTATATTTATTGCAATTAGTTTATTAAGAAAAAATACACGAGTAGTTACTAGTATAGTAATGGGTTTGTTAAAATTAAAACCTCGTCTGTTGCATTTTACAAATAATTTTAACTTTAACATGGAATGTACCATTGATTAATGGCATTATATTATATTTGTATTACAGATACCCGCTCAAAATGCCAAAACGGAAGTGTGTGTTCACGGATGAATTGAAAAAAATTTCAGTGCTTTTCCAGTGGTCGACAAGAGTATGAAGCAGAATGTCTTGTATGCAGAGGCGGCACATTTGTATCGGTAGCAAATAAAGGTGCAGCTGATTTTAAAAACATAGAAACAGAAAAGCACAAGAAATGGACTAAATATTTTGAACAATCGAGAAATGTCGAATTGCATTCAGAATTCTTAAGATTTGCACATTTATTTTTACAACTCCTGGGCACAACGCCAATGTTGAAAGACTTTTTTCACTTAAGCAGGGTTGATGGACAAAAGAAATGAACATTTTGAGTGTAGATTCCATTAAAGGCACTCTACATGTGCAGTACAATTTCAAGGAGCTTTCCTGCTCGAATTTCTATGTTAATACGTATCCCAACTTTGTTGAAGAAGATTTTATCATCAGAAAAATATAAGTAGGCATGAAATCAATGTGATTTTATTAGCTTACTGTTTGAATGTTAAAAAAAATATGTTTCAGCGTCTTGTAGTTATTGAATAAATGTGTCCTACTTTTTGTTCCACTTTTAAAAAATATTGTCCTCTTTTGTCCTCCTTTTTATGACCAAAAAAATGGCATTTGTTCTCCTTTTTGTGTTGAGCAATATGGTCACCCTATACCAGCAGGCATAATTATTTAAATAAATAAAGAGAGAAAACCCAAGGCCTGTAAACTAGAGCTGTGGAGACGGGAGTTATCGAGTCAGTCATTTTTTAGTGGAATCGGTAAAGAAAACATGTACAGATTCCAGATTTTACAAGACTTAAGCCCATTCAATTTAAATTTTAAAAATTGTCGTATTAAAAAAAAACCTTTTGAGTTTCTGTTTTGTATTATAGTATGAATGAGCGAATAGTAAAATATGTAAGCTATAAAAGCCATGAATTCATTTATTAACACATATACGTGCTCATCTAAATCTCCATATAAGTGCATAATTGTATGCATTCTGACTAGTATTGTAAAAAAATATATATTAAAAAATGCGGTCATTCAGGCTTCTTAAACTTCAGGAGTTGAGTCGGAGTTGTAGCATTCTTTTGGCCGACTCCACAACCCTGCTATAAAAAGTAAATAAATAATGCACAGAAAGGTATGTTTCAGGCCCTCGTGAGAAATAAAGAAGTAAAAACTAGACACCAGAAAAATAACAGAAGTGACAGGCTTACTGGAGACTTGAACTAAAGACCTTCCAAACGACAACCTCACTTGGCTATTGGAGAGAATCGCGACTATCCTCCTTGCCAACTAGGCATCATAAAAATAGTGCTTTGTGGTCAACGGACAATGGCCGGTTTTCTTCACATTTCTCAAACATCCGTCACTATTAAGGATGGGGATAACACGTGCGTTATTTCCGTTTAGTTTCCGGGCCATAATTTCATGAAAAATGAGCCATGAAAAGATTTGATCGGAAAAGATGAGACACAGCTAAGTTAATAAGTATATAAGAGGAATGGCAGAGGTGAAAATTAGCTCCAATGAAGTTTGAGAGTGTTACAAAATGTCGTAGATTACTGCTTCTGTCATATTGTGTGTGTTTAGTTAATTGTCTAATCTATCTTGACTTATTCCCCATTCATAATTTGAACATCCCCAATCAAAATACCTGCACATATAGAGTGTTCTTCTTTCCCCAGCAGAAGAGTTCATTGACCTAATCTGTTCTGTAATAGGCAGCAGATGTCCTGGGTCAAGGTCGGTGGTTGTGCATGTGATGTGGGTTAGACGATGCTCTTTTTTCTGCACCTGTTAAAAATGTACAAACCCTTGCTATGATGCATGAGTACAGGTAGTAGTGACATGATAAGAAAGAACGATAGACATGAGACAGCAGGAACAGAGAGGACGACAAACATTAAATAATGAGCAAGTAACCTGTCAACATTGACGTGAATCAATTATGGTGTGATCTGTCCGTTGCATATCATGAGGATGACATTATTTCTCCTGTTGTCATGAGATTCATTTCCTTTCCATTTCAACTTCTTTGGGCCTTTGTAGGCAAACTTATCAAGACTTATAATCAATGGTAATTCCACTATGAAACAATTAAAAGTCATGTATATTCTTTGAAAGGGCATTCAATTTAGTTGTCATGATTCAATGCCCAGCGTTTCCTTATTGTCACAACAAGAGTATGGCATTGTTTTCTTTAATGGCAACAAATATTTCATTTGAGAAAACTCTATATGTGGAGACAGTGTCCGATTGACAGCATGGTTAGAGCTCTGGTCTCTCGCGGCAAAGGCGCTGGGTTCGGTTCACAGTATTGTGGCGAGAGGTTTTATTTGGCTGTAGGATCAGTATAGTACTGAAAATTACAGAAATAGAATTTCTGCAGAAAATGGTGAAGTCCCAGTGTCTGAGAGAGCTACTGGTATCACATATTAGTTACGGCTGTGAATGTTCTGATCTCAAAACAATAGTAGAGAGGAGACCGACATAAAGTGCCACCTCCGCTGTGTAACTGTGATATTAATAAACAAGGAAACAGATTTTACTTAACAATGATAAAATTGACAAGTCGTTCAAATACAATGTCCTTATATTTATTTAGTATATACACTATCTACTCTTGTGCTGAAGGGTGAATGTTGAAAAATGGAATGTAATAAATTTGTAAGTTTACATATGATTTACAAATATTTATATTTTATATAGATACAAGTTTTCCAATTATAGGAACAATAATTATATCAGCTGTGCTGTTATTCAATTATAGTACAAGTATCAGCTGTGCTGTTAATTAAGGATATAACACTTATCAGCTATGCTGTTATTTTTGTCTCTTGCTATGCTAATTCACTTTTTCGTCACGGACACTAGCTTTTGCTCACAGTGCTGACAGAAATGGTACTAATGTGTACTCATCTCTTAAAACGTTCTGTTCTCCTTAGTTTGGTTCACACAACTCCTGCTGAGGCTCGTTACTTTAGCCCACCCAAGACTGAGAGGGACTAAAGATGTAGCTTCTGTACAATCTCTATGCTCCTGCGAAGTTCCAGGCAGCGGGATTGACTCGAACATACGACCTCAGGTTTTAGGACACGAATAAAACCTGTAACAAGGAAAAATAGGGGCTAATTTCTGTCCTCAAGCCCACCTATTTCTATTGTATATGATATGAGCGTGTCTCAGTGTCTGCATGTAGGATGAATGACAACATGGCTCAGTATGATTTAGCAATAGCGAGACAAGACAGGTGTCTACTTGCACAACATTCTTTTTGATAAACTAATACATGGATACATTCAATAATATAGATTCAATACATGAATACATTTAATACATGAATACATCCCATAATATAAATCAATACATGAATAAATCCAATAATATGTACACCTAGGTGTGATACAACAATGTCCTTCCCCCTATAATATACCACGCCCTCTCTAACAAGTGCTATACTATCTGGTAACATATATCCTAACAATATTGTTATGTTCTTATGATAGGATTATATGAGACGAGGACTGTTTGGTTATATATCAGGTGGGAGTTATAGGAGACAATAGATTGGTGTTAGATGAGATAATAGATTGAGTCCTAACAAGGACTGTTTTGGTTATATTTGCAGTTTGGAGTTATCTGAGACAATAGACTGAAGTTATAGACTGACAATAGATTGAGTCCTAACAAGGACTGTTTTGGTTATATTGCAGTTGGTCTTATCGGGGATAATAGACTGAAGTCATGTGAGACAATAGATTGAGTTATAGGAGACAATAGATTGAGGTATGAGTCCTATTAGTCTTTGTCTATTCAATCATAATAGGAAATACAATCATTATACTTAATTTCCCCAAGATACAATCAGTAACCTGATAGGTAGTATAAATGACACACAACAAATACCAACATTATAGACCCGCTGAAAGCCTATTTTCCTAAAGGTTATCGTAAATATATTTACCCTCTAAGATTCAAACCGGCCAGATTTTGACTCAACTTAGCAAAGCAGACTGCAGGTCATTGCGCTCCAGGTAAGCTGTAAATCAAGGTGACAGCTTCTCCTCTTCAGTCGGTCGGTATCTCTGGCGTCGTGTCGGTGATGTGTGATTATGCATAAAATCCGCCCGATTATATAGGTAGGTGAATTCTTAAGCAAGGCTTTTGGTTGGTTCCTGGCGGAGCAAAATGATTGGTTTCCTACGGTTTAGTCTCAAGCGCTGTACAGCCTAATTTTATTCAGTTTTCATCCGCCATCTTGCGTGAACAAGATGGCCGTTAATTTATTCTGTATGAGAGACTGGTGAACGTTGCTCGTTGATTGGTTGAAGTAAATCTGTATCTCGACATAGTGATTAACAAAGTAGTGCGTTACACTCGTTTCATGACATAGCCCCCTCCTTTCCTAGCTGTGACTTGTCATAGCTGAAGTGTAAACCCCTGCTGTGGTTAATCCTTTTGCGTCTGTCCTTCCAGAGTACTAGGGTGTCGACTTAAAAAATCAGCTCCTACATTGTCTCTTCCCGGAATGTAATTCACGGTAAAGGAATAAGGCGCCAGAAGCAGACTCCACTTTAACAATCTCGAATTTAACTTTTTAGATGCAGCCAAGAATGTTAAAGGTTGTGATCGCTTTGGACAATGAAGTGTGTCCCATACAGATAAGGTGAAAATTTGTTGATGGACCAAATTAGAGCTAAACATTCTTTCTCTATGGTCGAGTAGTTCAACTCAGCTGCATTCAGCTTCCTACTGGCGTAGGCGACTGGTAAAAGTACCTCCTGCTGGGCTTTTGATTTCTGCAAGAGAGTTGCACCAATCCCTATACTGCTAGCGTCCGTCCTTAGTACAAATTCCTGTGTGATATCGGGTAGCGTAAGGATAGGTTTGCTGGTGAGTTTTGCTTTTAGCTCTGTGTAAGCTTTTTCACAATCAGCATTCCATTGGATTTTGTCAGGCTGTCCTTTCTTCGTTAAGTTAGTTAATGGTGCACACAGAGAGTTAAAGTGGGGTATGTACTTCTGATAGAACCCACATAATGACACGAATGATCTCACATCTTTCTTCGTTTGAGGTCTGGGTGCCTTCTTTAACTTCTCTATATTCTTTGGGTCAGGAGACATATGACCGGTAGAAATAGTGTGACCTAAGAATTCCAACTCCTTACAACCGATATAGCACTTGGTTGGACGTGCAGTCAATCCAGTGGCTCTCAGTCTGTCAAACAACATGGAGAGCGCTACTATATGCTCTTCAAATGTGTTTGTAGCAACAAGAATGTCATCCAAAAAGTTAGTGATATGGGGATTTTGTAGAGGTTCCAATAATTTCCTCATCATTCTTGAAAAGATACTGGGAGCATTTTTCAGCCCAAAGGGTAGTACATTAAACTCGTAGTGTCCGTCTGATGTACTAAATGCCAGCATTTTCCTAACTTCTGGTTTCACTGGTATTTGGTAATATCCCTTGCTTAGATCTACCTTCGATAAATACCTAGCCTTACTCAGTGTAGAGAACAGCTGGTTGGGGTCAGGTAATGGGTCCACCTGAGATTCTGTGATCGCATTAAGCTTCCGGTAGTCAATACATAACCTGTGTTCACCACTCGGTTTTCTCAATAGCACCACACTTGAGCTATAGGGAGAGTCTGACTTCGAGATAATTTTCTCCTTCAACAGATAATCAACTTCCTCCCTTAGTGCTTGGGCTTTCGCATAGGGTATAGGGTATGTTCTCATGCATACTGGTGTAGGGTCTGTAACCTTCATGTCGTACTCTAACAGATTCGTACGACCTGGTGTTAGGTCCAAATCTAATCAAGGGCAGTAATCGTAATATGTATGGGATGTACAATAGATTATAATGATTATCCCATTTGAACAGCTGTTGTCTAGCTGTTAATTTATTTTTAAAAAATATGAGTGTATCGCATTCGAATTTTCGAGATGCAGAACGATTCTCACGGTGGTTGAGTTCCACGTGAGATGAATTTTCTAAGCTATTTTTGAAGCTATGAACGAGAGTTCTCAAAAAGCTAGCCAGAGAGATGTGATTGGCTGGTGTGTTGTGGGAGAGAAAGTTAGTGTGTGCCAAGCGAGTGCACTGGGGAGATGTGAAGTGTTTTTCAATGTGTACCAGTGTACAGGCATTTATGCTGATGGATTATGTATGATTATCGGCAGATAATATGTACTTTATTTAAGGAGATATTCCTTAGGCCTTGGTGTATACAGGCCAGTGTTTAAAGATTATGTACATTTTTGAAGAGTTTGTGTCCTGGGCGTGACGGGAGAAGTCAGCCCAGTATTTTCGAGGGAAGCCTGTACAGTGCTTGATATGTCGATAGATATATATTGGAGGCCTATTATTTACTAGTACTGCTATTGCAAGCAGTCTTCTAGATGAATTAAACTGCGCTGAGACGTCATATATATTGGAGGCCTATAATTATTAATACTGTGAGTGTCAGCAGTCTTATGGATTAAACTGCGCTGAGACGTCATATATATTGGAGGCCTATAACTATTAGTACTGCGCTGAGACGTCATATATTTGAGGCCTATAACTAGTAGTACTGCGATGGTCAGCAGTCTTCTGGATGAATTAAATAGCGCTGAGGCCTAATGTTATTTGAGGCCTATAACTATTGGTACTGCGTTTGCCAGTAGTCCTTCTTGATGGATTATTATGATTATATGATGTGGATCCTTTTTTGGTATGCTATTATAACCTGTGTAACATGCTGTACTTCGTTTACGTTATCGTGACTGTGTTGTGGTGTAATTAAACTGTTCCTTAACCGTCACAAGGTGTTCAACCCTCCATGACTCGTACGTGAGCTATCGTGGTGTGAGTGACTGTTTCTACACACCCTTCACATATCAGACACGGTAACAGCACAGCAGTACACACATGGAGAATTAGCCTATATAGCGTATGCAATGAAGAAACTGTTACCTCTGCAGTGGTGACTACACATGAACAAACAGTATGCAACAGACTGAATGAATATCAGCCTGTATCAATTAGGATATGGAATAATCATACTTTATCAGGTGGTGGTTTCCAGTTCAAGTTGGATCGAACTCACGACATTTATAATACGTAGCCTGTGTGGCGTGATATAATAGATAGCAATCCTGGTATTCGACTACTCTACCGTTTGCACTGTTGCAATTGTACACTTCGTCTGCAACAGTGGATGCAACATCGTTTTGCAACAAATACTGATTGTTACAGTGGCGGCAATCAATAATTCTAGCGGCAACAATCATGGCCAAAACTTTCGGACGTGATGCCCACGTCATCTGCGTTATATGACTCTAAACTACGCTGTGTGGTGCATTTAAGAATCCTTCATCATTATCAAACTTTATACGGATGACATCACCAACTACGGGTGCAATAGAGGTGGTTTTCAAACTTACATGGTGTGATACCTACTATAAAGACTTACCCAAAAACAGACGGTAACATAACTAAGCGGTAACATATTAAATGGAGTGCAACTTATTAATACCTATCTACATACAGGACTATAACGTATCTAACATTTCCATTGCCAAGATATGCTTCATGATTCAGTTCTGATTTATGAATTGAGGTTTTCAAGTGAACTGTATTTTGGTGACGCAATTACAGAAGTTTACCAGCAAATTATACAAGAGATGTCAAGTACCTCCTTTCATGTGAATTATCAACGAGATTGAGAGACTGTGTACCCCTACAGTTACAGAGGGAATTCGAGTTGATTTGCAGTCATTCTACACGTGTGCCTCGAGTGGAGGATTTACAGTAATACAGTTTCTGTTTACCTGTGCGGTGTACGAGCACATATCGTGGCAAGGACAAAGGACCTGAAGTGAGAAGTGTCAAGCTGCGGTGACTTTATGCGGTGAACTGTTTTCCTCAGTAGACTTTGTGATATACAGCTTTTTGGATGGTCGTATTTTCCTTTAGATTTCCTTTTCCTTCAGATAAGTGGTTTATGTTGTGGAAACTGTGCCATTTTTTCTTGTGTCAACTAGTCTTCCTATATATATTGTGTACTGTTTGTTATAATGAGTATTTCATGTTAAATATTCTATGTTTCATGTCTACTTATGGAGATTATATCCCAGTTTACCCAGGGCTTCATAAGCATTCTTTAGGATTTGGTTAGTAAGTGTCAATTCTATGACAATTCCGGTTTAAGGCTACAATCCTTACCGAAGTCTAGGTTACTATTTGTTTCTTGGGACAAATAAGTGTATAGGTGTGAAGTAACGTTTCATTGTTGTTTTCGTAGTAATTTTCTCTGTTTTTTAGTTTATTGATTAAATTGTTTGTGAGCGTCTTTCTCCATTTCCTATCTTTTAGTTTTTATACACATTTTCGTTTATATACGGTGTGGTTTATTGTCTTGTCATTATTCGCGGTTATCATTACATGCTATGTACAATTTTTTGCTTCAGTTCGACATTATTTTTTCAGTTGACCTCCGCGAACGTTATCGATTGGTCTGTAGTACCTTGTTTTTGTAACCGTGATTTCCATTGTCTATATAATATGTTAGTTGTTGGTAATTTATTGTAAGACTTTGGTGCATAAGTGTTTAAGGCTATTTCACATAATATTGACATCACTCAAATTGATATAAAGTTATCCCTCATATTGGTGTACACTTTTACAAAGGTTCTATGCACATGAACTTGTGCTACTATGATATACAGTGATTAACTGATATTTGCAATTGCTTGAATGGATATTTAGCTTTGTTAGCTGAAAAGGTAATTGTCCTAATTGCTAGGGACATAAACTTGTAGTAATTATAATTGGTAAATATATAGTGGACTTGGTGAGTGAACCACTATGAATCCTGATATGGTTTCGGATATGGATCCGGATAATATGTTGCCTATATTGGTATATTTATTTGAGGATGGCCAGAATAATGAGAATTTGCAATGCCCAGAACTCGAAGAACACGTAATGGATCGATTTCTGGCTAATGCGTCATTTTTTCTAAGAATTTTTGCTCAGAATAATTTTCAGTCCATTCCTCATTTGGTAATGTCTAATGATTTAGCAGATTTACTGAATTATCTTCGTGTGTTTTTGAATCAGCATATTGATATTAAACACGATCACATTGTGAGAAATATAAAGAAGATAATTTTCAAGGACGTTCATGATGATCAGAAAGAGAAGATGAAGGATGAGAAGCAGATGGAAGAAATTAAACATAGTGCGTTACAGGAAAGGGAGAAGATTTTAGAAAGTGTTGCTAAGGAGAGCAAATTACAGGCAAAAGTGACTAAACTTGAAAGTGATTTATATAAATCAAACTTGGATCTTGAAATACGGCAAGAAGCATTAAATTCAGCATTGTGCAGGATTAAATACTTGGAAGTTAATTTGGGAGATAAGCAACGCGAAACTATTAATCTCACGCAGAAACTTAAAGAACAGAAAGAGAAATATGACAAGTTGAAGGTTGAGAGCAATGTTCGTGAGAAGACTTACATAGAAATGCTTCATAATGTGTTAGATGATAATGATATTCTCAGCTGCCAACTGAAAGAAAAGAAGGAGATACATGAGAAATTGAGAGTTCAGGCAAAGAAATGTGAGAAATTGTGCAATGAAACATTTACTAATCTATTTATGGACAATTCGATTCTCAATCGCAGAATCAAACAAATGAATAATTTATCTCCGGAGAAGGTTAATGAGCTTGGGAATGGCCAGAAGAGTAAGACCGAGGCGCTTCATATGGAGTTAACACAGTTAACAGGAAAATGGGAAAAGTGTAGTGGCTCCCCAACAGCCTCTTCTGCCCCACATTCATTGATCAACGGGTTCAAACGTCTGTTGGCTATTGCTGTTGAAACGGACTACACATTCAAGGAAGCAGAAAGGACCAAGGAGTTCTTAAAGAACCCATTAAAGTTTGCTGCTGTTGCCGATACAGTTGCACCAGCTTCAGCAGCCAATTTAGCACAAAAAGAAGAGAAGAAGAGATTGGAAGAGTTAATAATGGAGAAGGATAAATTAGCTAAGATTGAGAAATTACTAGCGAAGGAAAGATGTAGAGTTTTGACATTCGATGACGTAATTAAGAAACAAAGTGAACAGATTTCACTTAAAAATATTGAAATTACGGAATTAAGGGAAAGAATGGACGGTTTGGTTGATATAATTTTAGGTAGAAAAATGCTGTCTACTGTCAATGTTGACAAAGTTAGACAGAAAGACGGTTATCAACACGTCTTAAAAACGTCGAGTCAGCAACAGACACTCGATGCCAAAACTAACATCAAACGTGGTGAGCGGAAATCCTTGCGTGGCAGATATAATTTTCATCGTACTAGTGACTATGCTGGTAATATTGATAATTCCTGGCGACAGGCCAACAGGGTTAATTCTACTGTGATACTTGATTCTGTACATCACAGTAAAGACAAGGATAAATTTCATGTCGAAGTTCAAAAAACTAACCTTGTATCTAAAGTTGAAAAGCCTCATAAAAACATGATAAGGGACGAGACTAGTAGGATTGGTGCCCAAAACAAAACTCAGTATGTTAGTAGCCATAAGGATTTTATTATTCCTATTACTCATTCATATGTTAAGCATGCTGCCACAGAAAAAAAGAAAAACAATCTTGACAGGAGAGATAATATAGATTTTAAACATTACCAAGGGAGTTCATCAAATTGTAATCTGTCTTCTCCAAGAAACCAGAGACAGTTTAATAGATCTAAATATTTTGGTTCTGAAGATTTTCAAAATTATGGTACAAATGATTACATGAAAGATTATCAATCTTACGATAATAGTCTTTCTAGAAAACAACAAAACCAATCTAGTAGATATTTTTATCAAAAGAGAAATGATAATGACAACTATGTTAACTTTTCTCAACAAAGGCCTAAAGTCATTAATAAACAAGGTGATAATAATAAAAATAGAGTCTCAAATACAACTGCTTGTTCTACTTGTGGTTTTGAGAGAGTATCTCACTGTCGTGAGGGTAGAAATTTTTTTTCAGCATCCAATAGCGACGACCTTGAGCTACGATCATTTTATGCCACATAAGCCTTCTGTGGTGTTTACTCGTGTCAAGGGGAGGCTTGTTGATCGTGGTGAAAATTTCACAGGTTTACACAAGCCACAGTTTTAGGTAAAGGTAACTGTAGTTTTCGTTTTACATCGTTAAATCTTACCAGCAAGCTAACATTATTGTGTAACCAGCAAGCTAACATTATTATGTAACCAACAAGCTAGCTAACATTATTATGTAACCAAATAGCTAACATTATTATGTAACCAGCAAGCTAATATTATTATGTAACCAGTACGATAATATTATTATGTAACCAGCAAGCTAACATTATTATGTAACCAGCAAGCTAACATTATTATGTAACCAGCAAGCTAACATTATTATGTAACCAACAGGCTAACGTTATTATGTAACCAACAAGCTAACATTATTATGTAACCAACAAGCTAACATTATAAATAGTACTCCGACAATTGTTGCAGTAATAGCATTACTATTGTGTACCTGGTTGCCTTCCACTGTAACTAATATTTTCTGTTGCTTCCAAAATGTGGCAGCAGTCACTGGTTCAGTTTGGATGTGGAATGTGGAGAAGGTAGCTGGTTCATTCTCACTAGAAGGAAGGTAGTCACCGATGGTCTGGAACATAGAAACTCAAAATCTTATGTATGTTTAACGAATGTTTGACACTTGTCTTTTTAGAAACGTGACTTTTAATAGAACATAGAAAGCACATATAAGAGCGATATTGTTATAATTTCAAGTGTTAAAAGGTTCTATTTAAAAACAGAAATTTACATATTTCAATTTGTTTTCTTTTCAATGTCACATGTTTGCATTGGTGTTATTTATTATTTACTTTAATGATGAAAAATATCCCGTTCAACCTCTGATGGTTTATAATTAGGATATATATTGTTTTCAATTCCAAATAAAATAAATAACTGCCGATATGGGAAAGTTGCATCACATCTGTCAAATCATTGTAAATATGGCAAATCAGAATTACAAATTGTGCTTGTAGGTTAAAAAAATAAAAACCAAGCAAACAAAAACGAGATAAAACAAAACCTAACAAAAATAATATTCACGGGGGAGGGGTATAACGGACTGCTGTTTCCATTAAGATTTTTAATTGACTTTCACTTTCTGTAAGTCATATGTATTGTAGGAACATCATCAGACCTTCACCTTCCCATTTATTATATATTAACTGTTGTGTTTGTTAAATACTGTTTGACTAAATAATGCAGTTTCCTAAATCTGTCTATTCTTAACTGATGCTAAATATAGCTGTCTGCGTTATCTATTTTCCATACTAGCATATTTAGAATTCATACAGTACCTTAGCAAAAACATGCCATAGACACTAGCTGGGAACATCACTAGTCCATTATGTAAACAACAACAAAATAACCTGGCATATGCTGGCTTTGAACCCGCATCATAAAGAACAGTGAGGCATGTGCTTACGAACTTCACCAGCAAAACTATAAAATGACGTGTAATTCATAAAAATCTGTAAACAATTACGAAAACTACAGCTTACTTTGTGCAAACACCTACAGGATGAAAATGGGAAAACAATTTAATTCGGCCACAGTGTGTTTTTCAATTCGGTAGTTAATGTGTTAAAGTCAGATAAATTAACTAAACCAAGGTCTATAAAATGACCTTAAGCTACTTACAGACACAAGCTGGGATCAATCCCCAGTACACACTATCGTTCAATCATTCACTTTACATCAGCACCCTATGGAGCAGAGGTCTTTAATAAATTCATATCAGGCTTGTCCTATTCTGTCTCATCTATACACGATCTTTACATGTCTTCCTATTCTTGTCATGTTTGTCTCCCATTTCTTTATTTATGTATGTTTGATCTCCATTTATATTTTACGTGATAATTCCAGACCAAGGACTATCTAGTAAAGCTATCAACTGGTTTACTCAATGTGTTTCCTATCAGACGTCAGCTTCTTTCTGCACTTTTTTGGTCTACAGCTGTTTATCTCGTTCTTTCTAATAGTTCCTGATTGGTGACTTTGTCATATTGCTTCAATCATTCTATTCTACACAATCACCAAGACTTTTATATTGTCTTAATCCTTCTATTCTACACAATCACCCAGACTTTTATATTGTTTATATATTTCTGTTCTACACAATAACCCAAACTTTCATTTTATTTCAATCCTTCTATTCTACACAATCACCCAGACTTTTATATTGTCTTAATTCTTCTATTCTACACAATCACCCAAACTTTTATATTGTCTTAATCATTCTATTCTACACAATCACCCAGACTTTTATATATTGCTTTAATCATTCTATTCTACGCAATAATCAACACTTTTATATTGTTTCAATCCTTCTGTGACGGTATTGCCTTTCCTGCTTTGCAGTAGTAGTCCAACAGTGGCCAAAACTCAAGAGTATCTAATATTGGCTTCAAAGGTATCTACCTTCGCACAAGATTACTCTTGGCAGAGATGTAGATAGAAGTGTGATGACACTTCTATTACAAAGGGAGTCTTCACAAGATATTCAGAATAAGCGAGAACAATACTGCTTTGGCTGAGTATGTTAACTTTGTAATAATCACTTTAGATTTTAAGAGTTGGAAAACAATTTGAATATTATGGATCAAGAAAAGTCATCATCACAGTCTTTAGGGAATGTGAGATATTACACGAAGTTCAAGTGGCAGCATATATATGAACTTAGCTGCCAATGACGGTTCTGCTCCTTCTTATGGGTTGGTTCTTTTCACTCTGCTCACGCTCGTCTCTGATCAAGGTTGTCGAGGGTAGCTCGTTTCCCAGAAACGTCAAGAAGTGTCTACCACGTGGGTTCTTCGTCTTAAAGCTTAGGCCACGGTTCCCTTCTTGTTCCAGAGATGGTACTTTCTGCTGGTACCACCAATAACTATGGTAAAAGAATAGAACGAAATGCTCTTCTAAGTAAGGTGTTTTCCGCCCCTTAGTTATGGGTTCCTATATGATACGGGTACAATTCCTTAAATAGCTTGACTTGCTATGGATTGGATCCAGAGTGCAATAGACTCCATGCTTTGACACTCGGTCTCTATTTAGGCCTTGAGTCGCCTTCCAGGGTTATGCTAATAGCTTTGCACGTAATATTCATGTGGGTTCAATTTTGGTCAGACATATCCCAAACCCTGGCCCGTACACAGGCACTCAGGCACAAACACGTCAATAACCATTGACAGTGTACAAATATTTATTACACCACAATAAAGTTCAGCATCTCTTCAAATAGCACAATATAAGGATTCTCTTCTAGTCGTGTCTAGACTACAGTCTCGTCCTCGTCCATACGGACATATGCCATCTACACAGGCCGAAGACACAAGCCCAAGTGATTCAAAGAACGCTCAACTTGTCCCAATTTAAAGTTGCCGTCTGCTATTAATTTTGAGCAGCCGACAAGACGTCACTTCCTGTAACCACGGACTACCGTGTATAAACAATACAACCAGGAAATGATCGTATACAAAACATGATATGATATTTACTCATATCATTTACTCCCCCCTGGACTAAAATAATGAAAAGGAACTTTTCATTATTTCCATAGTACAATCTACAAGGTCACTGGAGAAACCATATGACAATATCCTCAATCTTAACTGTCATCCTTATGATAGCACCTAGAGGTGTGCTCCATAATCGACAATTTGACACACAAGTTGTGGTATTTAGTAATAACATTACTAAACCCATTATCGTTTAGAAGACGCTCTTTTGACACAAATGTGAGGTAACTACATTAATTAGAAGGCAGTGTGGAAAAAGTCAATATGTCAGTCATGGCACTCATACAGCATACCATGTCAACAAACGCCTTAAGTCATGTCGGTCATGTAAGTCTACCTATCTATCTAATGAAATGCATAATAAGCAATCAAAGACAGAATAGATCATATAAGGCAGACGAGTCAAAATATAAATGGTGACTGTGACAATATGTCAAAATAGTTATTAATATTTGTATGTATGCAATGTCATGTGGTGAATGACAATGTTAATGAGATGTCATATGAAGATATATTACTTAATATCTAAACATATGAAGGATATAGGTTATACTAAGTGTAAGCACCAATGTAATTCAATTCACATAGTGGCACATTAATGAACCAATGTAATATCACTAGGGTTATTAAAACTGGTCATGTTAGACCATACAAAGTCCTTCCTGTAGGAGTATTTAAAAGCATTAAAGTTTCAATAAGTCACTAGTTCGCACTTATTCACACATCATTGTTATTAATTTCCAGTTAAGTACATATGCAGGAATGAAATAGTTTATTGAGAAAAAAAAAGAATCCATTTTTCCTCTTTTCGGATGTCGATGTTTGTCTTCCATGCAATAGCATATACAGCACAGATAGCATTATTCCTTCTGTACTTGAGAATTTTATAAGTCCATGTTGAAATATAATCTCACTGTTATGTCCCTTTTTGAACTTTGGAGTAAGTAATTTTAGTTACTTCCCTTTTTTCAAACGATATAGTCATATAATTAGTGCAAATCATTTTGGAAATTGCAGCAAAGTATCTGAAATGTACAGAATTGGATATTCATACTGCCAAGAGTCATTCTACAACGTGTATGCAGTAGCGAAGTATTGTCCTTGACCAAGTGGATTAGACATTCTACGACGAACGATTGAATATATCAGTTGACTTCGGATGGACAGAAATTCATCATCATCATGTTGCTTGGCATAATGTCTCATGTTTTGCAACCGGTTTAAGTGCATGACGAAGCAATGTGGCTGCAATCCCCGAAATATGCGATGTATCTGTTAACAGAAGGCATGTGCCTTAGTTCATGATGCTTCATATTTGTGAAATAATTCCTGACTTGTCAGAAAGGAAGTTCTGTACTTATTGAGTATCAAAGTTGGATCGCAGTAGCATTTGTGGCGACAACTGGAGATAGCGGATGCTTTACGCATCTCGACAAAACGTCAGCCATAACATTCACTTTTCCTTCGATGGGCTTTATCTGGTATTGATAGGGCTGAAGGGCCAATGAGGCACGGGCAGCTTTTGCATTCTTAAATCTCGCTGTTTTCAGATAAGAGAGTGCTCTCTGGTCAGTCTCGAGGGTGAAACTTACACCAAGCAGATAGCGCTGCAGTTTGGAGAAACAGAAAACAAGAGCCAGCAGCTCTCTTTCGATGACCGGGTAACGCTGCTCAGTAGGCGTTAGCTTCCTGCTAACATAAAGTGTTGGATGCAAACAGCCATTCCATTCTTGCAACAGCGAACCTCCAATGGATGTTTTTGAAGCGTCGACTCTAAGAGTAAAATGTTTAGAAGGATCAGGCAATCTCAATATAGGCAACTTCGAAAACAGACATTTTAATCTATCCAAAGTTACATGACATTCTCGACTAGGAACAAACCTATTTGGTGACTCTTTCTTCACCAGTGATGACAATACGGACGTATACTCTGCAAAATTGGGGATAAACTTGCGATAAAGGTTTAGGAGCCCCAGAATACTTCTAACTTGTTTTTTTTGGTCCTGGGTAAATCAAGGTTTAGAATTCTAGAGATGGTAGTATCCTCTGTTTTCAAAAAACCTCCTCCTACTTTATAACCTAAAAATGAAATCTCCTGAAATCCAATCTTAGTCTTAGATGGACGTGCAGATAAATTATGAAGACGTAGCGTGCTAAGTAAGGATTGAATACCCTCCAAATGTTCATCCCAAGAATGATGAAACAGACAAATGTCGTCAATGTAAGTAATGAGGTCTTCTCTGACAATGGCCATCTTTGCGAAGAGACGCAAAGAGATATCAGATGCTTGAATGGGCGCATCATGTTTTGGTTTTCTGGTTGCTACACTTTGGCAGATGGTACATGTACGACAAAATAATTTGACGTCTTTCGTAATTCCTGGCCCAAAAAAATATGACAAAACTCTTTGTTTTGTTCTAGCAACACCTAAATGTCCTGCACATTCAATGTCATGTGCATGTCGTAAAATGAATGGTCGAAAACAAGCTGGTACCATAATCTGTTTTTTTAAGAAATTAGCAAATTGATAGTTTCTTACCAAAATCCCATTATTGATAGTATACCAGTGTTTTGCACAGTCATCTACGATTACATCATTCAAATGAGCAATATGAAAAAATTTTTCTAAGAAAATATCATCTTTCTGTCTTTGTATAAAGGTTTCCTTATCAATGAGCTCCATCTGAAATAAATTGTCATCATCAGTAATGACATCATTCATTACCCTAATATCATCATTATTGTCCTGTTGATAATGAATTATATCATCATTATTATTTTCCTTTTCTTCTTCTTCTTCTTCTGAAGTGATATCTTCAGTTAAATCTTCAGGTAACACATCAACGACTGGTTTGTGATGATCACTGTCCATGCGAGACTGAGCTCTGGTAGTGACAGCATTTGAACATAATAAATGTTGTCTTTCCCATATTTCAATATCTTCTTTTGTACATTCATGCAATTTAGGTATGTTTCCCATAATAATTCCAGCAATTGGATCGTCCAAGAGGCATACAAGTGTTCTTCCTGTAAAATATGGTGTGTCCAAAAACACCTCAGCTGTGGGGTAATATTCCACAGTTCCTCCAAAAGTTATACATTTCACTTGTTTTCCGGTATATTCCACCTTATCAACCAAGGCCTTTCGCACACCAATGGTGGTTGCACCAGTATCTCTGAGTAAAGATACTAACTTATTATTGACAAAACCTCTATTCAAGATCAATGAACCAGTACTTTCAAAAGATGACATGACTGGGAGGGGGTGTCCGCATAATAATCTTGGCACTCCTTGAGGCTGAAATAAAGAATTGTTGACTGTAATTATGTGATGGTTTAAATCTTTGATTTCTATCCATACTGTTTGATCTATACCTAGGTGCATTGTCTTGGAATGACCTAGCAGATGCAGCTGGTAATGAATCCTTAACATTGTTTTTGCTCAATACTCTATTAGGATGTGCAACTTGATATTGACGTCCTAGGGTTTGTAATTTAGTCAGGTTCTCTGGTTTTCTTTCCTGCAGGAAAGCAAGAAAATCAGCACTAATAGATGACAAAACCTTGTCTCTTAGAATTAAATCTGACAAACCCTCAAAAGTTTTTTTCAGTTTTGGATAATTCAATCCATCTAGAAAAATTTAATTTAACAGCTGAAATAAATTCAGTGAAATCTTTTCCAGAATCAGGGTACAAAGAACGAAATTTCTGACGATAACCCTCATCATCTAATTGATACCTCTGCAATAAAATCACCTTTACAGCTTCATAATCCTTTCTGGTTTGGTCATATAAAGTAGAGACTACAGTTAATGGTTCACCAACCAATAAATTCATAAGTCTACATGTCCATGTAGATTTGTCAATCTTATATTCTTCACAATAAGTTTGGAACCTATTTAGGAAGCATGAAATGTCATCTATGGACGCATTAAATTTTGGCAAATTAATCCTTATGGCAGTAGTATGATCTTTATTTTTATCTTCACCTACACCAGGATGCAACAGTGGTTGTTGTAATTTTAATTTTTCCAGTTCAATCTCAGCTAGTCTTATAGTTTGTTGAGATAGTATCTCCTCCTGAGCTTTAATTTGTTGGAATTGTATCTCCTCTTGAGCTTTAATTTGTTGGAATTTTATCTCCTCTTGAGCTTTCTCCTCTTGAGATCTGGCATAGGCTAATTTTTCCCTTTCAAGAGCCAACTCTTCTGATTTCCTTTTTTCAGCTAATTCAATTTCTCTTTCTTGTTTGTGGAGTTCCTCTTGTCTCCTTTTTTCAGCCAATTCAATTTCCCTTTCTTGTTTGTGGACGAAGTTCTTCTTGTCTGTTTATTTCTTTATCCACATAGGCTTGCAAGGCCGGACCTTCCAAATTAAGTTCTTTTCCAATTTTCATTAAATCCTTTAATGAAGTCATGGTTGCTTATTATTGTGTTTCTCAGTAATACACAATATTTTAACTTTTATGTATATGAATATGTCAGCTGAATATTCACTACTTCATCCACCAATCTCAGATCAATTTATAATTGCAATAATATAGGTGCAGTGAAATATGAGATATGAACAACAAAGAAAATAGCACGTACAACGAGTAATGACAAGATAGACAGGGTTAGAGCAACTGAAGGAAATACAAATGGAAAACAAAGTGAATAACTATAAAATATATATGAATTAATTTAAACTAATGCTCTAATACATCTAGACAAGACAAGACGCATATCACAACAATTATGACATCTATGAAATAAATGATAGTAAGGGGAGAATGTACAATATTACAAACAATAATGTAACAAACTGAGTAAAATATTACAATAACAAGACTTATGATAAGATACAATAATGAAACATGACTATACAGCTAACAAAAATGGATCTGTTAAATTCAAGCGAGGCAAACTTTTATACAACCAGCAGGATATGCTGGGTCGTCTATCTGAATCACACAGATACTGCCCTACAGAACGCTTGATTTGTTCATTCGACCTAGCTTTCGCGGTATTAAATGAACAACTCAAGTCCCACCATCCTTGCCCACTAGTTACAAACAAGTATACATAACGAAAACCCACATATGGTGAAGTCAGAAATCATGCAAACAGATTGTATTCACAGCCAAGCTGTATGTAACAATACATAGACTTATCTGTTGCAAAAAAAAAAACAATCCTCCTTGAGACTTCGACAAGCAAGGACCAATGTGCTGGATCGTTCTCCAGGCTGAGGTTAGGCCTAGAATCGTAAGGCTGACACTTGAAAACAACAGCTCTGGTCTATAGCTGACATCTAATGTTAATAGGATGTAAACTGTTCATATAATACTTGGAGCTGATCTAGAAAATGTCACTTCTTCATGTTACTGACACTTTGAGATGCAGTTAAATGATGGAAAGTCTCTTCCAATTTTAAAATCTTCGGCAGACGATCAATGCCGCCATTTTGAAAAATGTTATATTTGCTTCGTCCAGATTGTCTGATAAGCTTGGCCTCCAATAGTCTGATACGGGTACAATTCCTTAAATAGCTTGACTTGCTATGGATTGGATCCAGAGTGCAGTAGACTCCATGCTTTGACACTCGGTCTCTATTTAGGCCTTGAGTCGCCTTCCAGGGTTATGCTAATAGCTTTGCACGTAATATTCATGTGGGTTCAATTTTGGTCAGACATATCCCAAACCCTGGCCCGTACACAGGCACAAACACGTCAATAACCATTGACAGTGTACAAATATTCATTACACCACAATAAAGTTCAGCATCTCTTCAAATAGCACAATATAAGGATTCTCTTCTAGTCGTGTCTAGACTACAGTCTCGTCCTCGGAGACATCATGCATTTTAATAAAGTCTGGTACGCATTTAGAAAAACTTCACACTCTGCTTTTGCCTAAACTGATAATACACTTGCAGTAGAAGCTGTAATACAATTGATGGTAAGATAGCATGCAGGTGGATTACTAACACAAGCTGAAGATATCGTCCATACGGACATATGCCATCTACACAGGCCGAAGACACAAGCCCAAGTGATTCAAAGAACGCTCAACTTGTCCCAATTTAAAGTTGCCGTCTATTAATTTTGAGCAGCCGACAAGACGTCACTTCCTGTAACCACGGACTACCGTGTATAAACAATACAACCAGGAAATGATCGTATACAAAACATGATATGATATTTACTCATATCACTATATTCCCATACCACCATCCCAATTACTCAGACTTTACCCTCGATGAGAATTAAATTTAATCCCTCGGGATGAAACTTCCTTTACATTTAAATAGAATAGCATTAGCTTTACATGACATTTAAATGAAAAGGTTAATAATACAGATAGAGTCTGTTTACATATACATCTCCACTGATTGAAAAGTGTTCACAATATAAATTGAATATGTTTTCATTTATGTTTTACAGTGATTGAAAAGTTTGAAAATTCCATTACTTTAAAATGAATATTTTCACATAGACATTTACACTGGTTTACGCTTGAAAACTTACATTAATTTTAAAGTGACTATGTTTATAAGGACATTTACACTGCTTTGAAAATGTAAGTAGTATACATAGAATGTACATTATTTCTTTCATCTTTCCCTCCCTGCTCCATAGGGAACCTGGAACTACTTTTTGCTTTCAGTTCTCTTTACGAAACTATCAATAAAGCAATCACCAGCCCTAGCAGTGGTGGGCATGAACTAATCATTCTAGATACTGAGGTTGCCAGCCTCAAATGACTTGAGCGTCCTGTAGCAATTCTCACACATTAAAATTCAAATGGAAATATATATATATATATATATATATATATATATATATATATATATATATATATATATATATATATATATATATATATATATATATATATATATATATATATATATATATATATATGTTAGTTCACATGTTAGTAATGAAACATAGAATGAAAAATGCACTACTTACGTCAATCTTGGCTACAGACTTGTTGCTCATATGAATAAAAGAGACGAGTCGGACTCTTCCACGCGTCTGGGGTGTCTTTAATTTGACAATAGATTCCCTCTCTGACCCCGTATGTGTCTTCAGTTTCCTAGTCCCGGTGTTCCTTATTAAAATGCAGAGATTTCCTGTGCTTTGTAAGTCTAATTTGGTTCTCCAATAAAAGGTCCGGTTAACAAAAATGAATAATGAATCTAGTCTTCACTCTGGCGAGGTCTAATGTTGTCTTGGCGAGCGTGAATTTCACAGTGAAATAAAACTGCGAAATGGTCATACTATTTTCCTATCTTCCCATGCATTTGTGTTATAAATCTAATCAGAAAGATCCAATCATTTCAAATCATGCAGATAGGGTGTGATATTTTCAGAATAGTCCCCTGGGAAATAAGATGCGTGCCTGCAAAGGTCACGTATGACCATATATGAACATCTGATGCCTTGCATACACTCTCACAGGCAGATCGGCAGACACACATGACAACATGTGTAAGCTGTAATACTTATTACTTTATTAAAAAGTAATGTTGGCGTATCAAGGATGACGCAGAAGCGCTTATGTCACACTTGTCTGCAAACATGTGCTACACAGACAGTAATATCGTTATCTGTACGCACAGCTCCGTGTCTGCCCATCTGGTTTACCAATCGAGTTGTCTTATCAGCGGTTCCACCTAAACACTTACTTACTTAGTCGTTCCCCTTCTACCGTGAGGTGTAGAGGTTTGGAAGGGAGAGCGCCAGACTATCCTATCGGCTGTCTTCCTCCTGGCCTGGTTCCATTCTAGTCCTCGGTCCTTCAAAGATTGTCTAATGTTGTCCTCCCAGCGGACTCTTGGTCGTCCTGGGGGTCTGGATCCTTGGCTCTTTGTTTCCCATGCTTGTCGTGGTAGCCGATCTTCTCCCATTCTGCAGACATGGCCAAACCATCTTAGTTGGGACTGTTCTACTTGGGTCTGCAGGGGGTGGCATTTTAGGCCGTGACGTATCGTCTGGTTGCGTACCATGTCTCTTCTTGTTACTTCAACCACCTTCCTCAGATACCTCATTTCTGAGGTTTGGATCTGGCTTTTATGGGTTGTAGTCATTGCCCATGACTCGCATCCATATGTCAAGACTGGGACATAGGTGGAGCGGTATACAGCCATCTTCGTTTTTTTACCAACCTCTCTCTTGCTGAGGAATCCTCGATTTATGCCCTGAAGAAGTCTCCCAGCTGCTGCTTTTCGAGTGGCCAACTCTTCTTTATGCCTCCCTTTCGGTCTATAATAGCTCCGAGGTATTTAAAGTGGTCGACCTGCTCCAGGACCTGTTCTCCCAGCTTAATCTGATGTCTTCTTTCTTCTCGTGATATCACCATGGATTTTGTTTTAGAGCTGCTTATGACCATCCCTCTCTTCTCCAGCTCTTCCTTCCAGACTTGCAGGTTGGATTGGAGATGTGCCTCTGATTTAGCAATCAGGGCAACATCATCAGCAAATGCCAGCTCTGAAATATAGACCTGTTTCATCTTCCAGTACCCCACTGAATACTTTCTTGTTCTCTCCTTACATGCCTTGATGACATCGTCCATAAGGAGTATGAAGAGGTAAGGTGATAGGATATCACCTTGTCTTACACCAGTGGTGGTCCTGAACTCTTCTGACTTATGGTTTGCTGTCCTCACATAATTTCTGCAAGACTTGTAGAAGCTCTGTATAGCATGAATCAGAGGTGCTGGAATATTCTTCCTTGCCAAATAGTCCCAAAGTTTGCTCCAAGGGACCCTGTCAAACGCCTTTTCCAGATCTATGAAACAAAGATGGATCTCACTCTTATACTCAAGGGCCTTTTCACTCAGCTGTCTGAAGATTAGGTCTTGAGTACTTCGGTTTGCTCGGAATCCGCACTGGACCTCATCCAATTGTGGCTCAGCTAGGCGTCGGAGTCTCTGCTCTAGGATTCTAGAGTAGATTTTACCAGGGACACTGAGAAGGGATATGCCTCTATGGTTTCCACACTGTCGATTGTCACCCTTTTTGAAAATTGGTGTTATGATGGCAATCTCCCAATCCTTTGGTATGGTCTTGTTGCACCATGCTGCCTGTAGGACCCTTAACAGTAACAGGTCGCCTGATGCTCCCATGTACTTAACCATTTCTGGTGTTATACCATCATGCCCTGCTGCTTTGCCCATCTTGATTTTCTCCAGTGCTGCCTTCAGTTCTTCCATCTTTATGTCATCTTCATCACCATTTGTTTCATCTTCTGTGCTAGTGGTTATCATTTCTGATGCTTGACCTTGCCTACCATCAATGAGTTCTGAGAAATATTCTTTCCATCTTTCCATTACTTCCTTCGGGGCAGTAAGCAATTTGCCTTGCTTCCACCTAAACACGCCGGCAACTATCTTATCTCAGTTGCTCACCGCAAGCTAGGATGACCGGGTAACAAACGGGTGACATCACAGAGAGGAGTGTCAACATTTGTTTGCACCTACAAAATATTTGCCACACATGCAGAAAAAGAAAGAAAGAAAGAAAAGTGTAATAATTGAAAGCCCATAATAAAAATCGGTACGACAAATGTACCGATACTGCCGGAGAGAAACAAAGATCGAAAGGGGCAGCCCCGTTTTGTCACACCTTCTATTATACACAATTCCCTAATCTTTTATATTGTATCAATCCTTCTATTCTACATAATCACCTACATTTTTAGATTGTTTTAATCATTCTATTCTAGACAATCACCCAGACTTTTATATCAATTAATTCCTTCTATTCTACACAATCACCCAGACTTTTGTATAGATTCAATCCTTCTATTCTACACAATCAACTACACATTTATATTGATTCAACTCTTCTAGTTTACACAATGATCCAGACCTTTATATTGTTTCAATCTTTCTATTCTATACAATAACCCAGACTTTTATATTGTGTCAATCCTTCTAATCTACACAATCACATATGGGTTTTATATTGTTTTAAACCTTCTATTCTACACAATCACCCAGACTTTCATATTGTTTTAATCCCTCTATTCTTCAAATTCACCTAAACTTTTATATTGGTTAAATCCTTCTATTTTAAACAATCATCAATATTTAAAATTCTGCAATTCTTAAAAACGTTTTTGCTGTTCTTGATGTTTCACAGCCATAAATTAGGGCTGTCTGTATGTGAGGTGAAGATTCTTATAAGGATGTTGAGCTTATAATAAATTATTAGTAGCATATTTTATTCCTTCTTCTTTATTCGGTTCTGCTATTTCCCAGAGTAAGTTTAAAATAACCAGGGCTTGTTTACCTTTTACATAGCCATGTTACTTCTTCATTTTTATTTAAGTACAGCGTTTAATTACGTTTCTGAATCACCTTTCAGTAAAACAACAAAACAGACATAAATATATCACTAGTCTTCGTACGTGCATTGTTATATCATGTAAAAAAGGATGTGAGTACACATCTGTAAAAACAAATGTTAAATTAACTATCTCTTTTTATCTTTCTTAATTTGTCCCTATTGAAGGCCTTGTGGCCACAACCTAGCCAATTGTCTAATTTCAAGTAAGATATATATATATATATATATATATATATATATATATATATATATATATATATATATATATATATATATATATATATATATATATATATATATATATATATATATATATATATATATTTTAACCCACCTATATAGGAAGTTATATTTTCATTTGGGTATATGAACTTCCAGTCTTATTCCAATTTCCATGAATGGGCTGTTAACCTCACTAGAGATCTCTGGTTATACTTTCTATTATGCAAGCTCTGGTGACTGATTAAGACTCACTTTAGAACTATTTCACAACTAATTATGTATTCCTTCAGGTAACACAATGGTGTGAGTTTTCATTCATTACTAATATCACAGCTGATAACAAAGTCTTACAGAACAAACATACACTTTTGTTTCTTACAGAAGTAATTAGTTAACAATTTGTAAACAAGCAGATAATTAAAAAAAAAATAATAATAAAGTCGCTAATACCTGGTCAGTTGATTTTGAGTTGAGCTCAAATGCCACCACCAGGGTAACATTATATTGTGTCACTAGTCTCCAGAAATCTGTGATGGTTGTAGGTAGTGGTAGCTGAGTCAGAATTTGTTGGTTCTGTTTGTTAAAGCTCTGGTTAAGAAAGAGGATGTCCAAATAAATTGTATAAATAATGTACTGTCATATTGGTATTATCAGTGTCATAGTTCATAGATTTAGTTTATCATAAAACTGGCTAAATATGATATGGATGAAAACTGCACAGAATAGAACTCTATGATAGGTAAGCACACAAGTTAACAAAAACACACTCTAGTGGTGTCAATATTAACTGATATCCACAAATTAAATCTCGGAACTTCTCGTCAAACTCCCCTCAGTTATAATACAAATAGACAACTGTAAGTGCCTAGAAAGAATAGACGTCATCAGAATCAATTACATCAGCACTACCATCCTGCCATAAAATGGTATGTTCATATATCATTATCACCATCATCATCACCGCCACCACAACCACCAACATCATCCATCAGATCTCTGTAGAAATTTCATCATTTCATGTCTAGCTTTCCTGTCTTGTACCACCGGTTCAAGATGGTGATCTGTCTCAGACTTCTTTCATATAACCTCACTAATTTCTCTCACAGTTAGTGGTCTGTCTCAGATTTCTCTCATATAACTACACTAAGTTCTCTCAAAGTTGATGATATGTCTCAGATGTCTCTCATATAAGTACACAAATTTCTCTCAAAATTGATGGTCTGTCTCAGACTTCTCTCATATAACCACACTATTTTCTCGCAAAGTTGATGGTCTATCTCAGACGTCTCTCATATAACCATACTAATTTCTCTCAAAGTCGTGATATGTCTCAGACATCTCTCATATAAGTCCACTAATTTCTCTCAAAGTTGATGATATGTCTCAGACGTCTCTCATATAACTACACTAATGTCCCTCAAAGTTGATGATATGCCTTAGACATTTCTCATATAACTACTCTAATTTCCCTCAAAGTTGATGGTCTTTCTTACGTATTTCTCCTCACAATATAGTTTCTCCTTCAAATGATCGGAGCTATGCTGTAAATCTGCTACTCCTATGCTGTAAATCTGCTACTCATGTGCAGCCAACATACTTATAGGACATGTGCTGCTGTTAACGTGTCTTCTCCAGACGGGACACATGTAACAATTAATTTGTTGAATAGATGACATTTGAGTCTGCAATGGTCAGTTCTCAGTTTAAAAATTGTCACTTAATCTCTTTTTTTTTTTGTAAGGTGAAGTAGTGTCACAACGCTATTTTGTGGTTGCTTGCTTGTTAGTGACAAGGCAAGCCGTTTGGAAGCCGACGGAAATAGCCGAACGACCGGGTCATGTGACCATCGAAAATTCGGGCACCAAGGGTTTGAGCGCGAAAGGTTGATTAGTGATTGGACTGCCGTCCCGTTTGGACAATATTCTATGCCAACTTGATGCTGCCCATATTTCATTGAATTTCTTGATACAGTGCCCGCCAGATTAGTCTTATGTTGGTGATATTTATTCTAGGGAAGTGATTATTTTCTCAGTGATGATTTTCGTGTACGCTGAGAATTGTTTGTACGTACTTTTGATAGTCGTAGGTCGTTAGTACCATGTTCGTTCGCCACTACATTGAGCTGAGTTCGCCGTAGGAGTTAGGTAGCCATATTGCCTGGTCCTGCATATTGATATTATATGTTCATTCCTTGTGGCGGCATTTATATATGTATTTGCATTTCATTAGGCCATGTGTGGCCAAGTTTTGTTCTTGCCAATAAAAGGGATATTAGCTGTTTAGAAGCGTTCGTTCCTTGTGTCACCCATTGTTGTTTAGCCATACCTCAGTCATACACAAGCCAGATTATGTGTCGTAGTTAAATCTGTACAACAGTAGTAATGTCCTAGTAGTGAGTGGTTAGCCAGCTAACACCTTCCCCCCACCATAGTTAAATAGTGGCTTGGGATAAGAAGGATTCTATTATATCAAGCACTTGGTATTCTCTATGTGATTTTTCTTTGAAATTATCTTCAGTTTTTGTTTTTATCCATTCATATTTTGTCCAGTTCTCAGTTTGGGTTGTATATCCTTTGGCAGCAAGTAAATCCGCATCATTTTCAAATTTCAGGCAGTGAAAAGGAATCTACTGAATTTGAAACTGATTAGTTTATGGCTGGTTTTCGTTGGTGCTTTTGAGAGACTGTCTAATTGTGATAGCTATTGTTGATCAGAATCGATGTCAATGATCTTTGGGCAAACTCATAGGTGCTCAGTCTCCCACAGAAAATGTCGAAGGGTATGAATGCTTAGTTTTTCCTGTTGCGCACTGGTTGTATGCATGCCGGATGCATTCTCTCCTACGTCCATCCCTGCTGATCTTATATTTGAAGCCAAATTCCAGCAATCTTAGCCCTAATGATTCATTGATTGCAGTGTCGTTCTGTAATAGGCGATCATTAATCGCCTTCAGTATCCCTCCCTTCTATAGGTGCTCTTGAAGCAAGTCTGTCAGTGTTTTTATTGCAACGTAACCCTGCATGACCAGGACAGTAGATTCACACCAATTCTTAAAGATTCAAGGCTTCTATGGAGGTTTTCCATTCATACCATAGCCATCCACTTTGGAACTTCTGAAGCATGGATTGTGAGTTTGATACAATAACAAACCTTGTTAATGACCCTGTCTAATTCAATTTTTAATGTTACCTTATGACTGACAGGAAATCCATGAGAAACAAAGTTAACTTAATTAATTGGATGACTTATTCAATCTGACTGAAGTTTGTGTAACTTTATGTTTCTACAGGATTGGGTAACTGGTTCCATGGCCAGTCCTCCTTAGTTATCTCTTGTGACATGCTTGGTATTTGAAGTACTGATAGTATAAATTCCTTTAGATAACATGTGTAGTACTGATACTGTCAGTTCATGAATTTAACAAATGAATTATTGATACTGCCAATTTTGGAAGTAACTTGTGAATTATCAAGAAAATCATAAGCACTACATCATCCTACACAGCATCTTGTTTTCATTTTCACATCATGATATCTAATGTTAACCACCCCTCCTCACACAAAATTTGTGCCTTTTTTATATTTCTGATCTTTTTTTTTGTATGAGGTTTCTACATTGTAGTTGATCTCTCAGTTTTGTATATTATCTTAGTGTATTCAAAGACTGTTTTTTCTGACCTTTAACATGACCTGTCATTTCAACAATCATCATCTTTTGTTTTTTATTTTTTCAGTTATTAAATTAACAGCTCCATATTGTCTCAGTTTCCTTAAACATGTTCTATCACCCCATCTGGATTTAGCCCTTCTTAACTGAAATAAAAAGTATCAATGTAAAAAGACAAAAATAACTCCAGGTCTGCCTTACCGGGACAAGAACAGCATTGATGTAATCTGTCAAATCAGAACTGTTGTTTGATAGCTTTGCTCTAAAATTATCCTCTGTGGAAAATTAAAATATAACTCAATTTGACAACACAAATTGTGGGGGTGGGGGTTACCCGTGTGAATGGTTAGGCTAATCATAGAGGGTGAGAGAAGGTGTGTGGTGTGTTTTGATCTAGTGAGAGAAAGATAGAATGAGGGAGAGGGATGTGTTGGTAAACAATACGGACCTGGCTGTACAGTTGTTAATGATATTTGTGACTTGTTTTGTATTTTTGCAGAGCGTGATCACAGCCTGCAATTTGTGCTTTCTTACTCGTATTTGGAGCACCTTACATCATCAAGGGCCCACATGGTGATTGCTTGATATTTGTCACCCCATACATATATCTACAGCTAATATATATCGCCACAAATATACAGATCTCACGGCAGACCAATCGTTCTGTCACTGTCCAGCCTACAAGGTGGTCATCGTGGATTATTTACCCACTGCCTATCGCAATATACAGATCTATATCGCCAGTGCCTCTGGGCTGTTGCCATCCATTCTTCAGGGAAATATTGTCAGACCCATTTACTTCCTGTCACCTTGGAGGCGTGATGCTGACCACATCCCCCCTAGTGTGCCGACGGTCAAGATAATATGGGCCTAACACCATATTCTCAATATGCCTCAATGGGCATGTAACGGGTTCCTTTACCTTTTTTTTTAACCTTGGAGTACATACTCACAGCCTTCAGCAGGATAACATCACCAGCCAGACGGGCTTGACCTTTGTCTTCCAGTTGTATCGGTAACACTGTTACACCCATGGACAGCCAGTAAACCTGGAGTAGATTGGCGTATTTTGCCAATAATCGTCACTTTGATAGTAATAGTCACCTGCCTGAAGCTTGTCACCTTTATCCAACTAACAGAGGTGCATCCCTTGGGGCCCTCATATAAATTTGTTTTGCCAGCAGTGATCATTATTGCTTGGATATTTGGATTTAGCAGTGGGTGTAGTTATAGTCGCATTAGTGTTGTCTTCTTCACCCACGTCTTGAAATATGGGTGTGCGCTTGGATTTATTGAACAGCTGTTCCACTGGTAGCTTATCTCCACATCATTTGGATATCAAATTAGGAGGAACAGGGTTGAGTTCTTAGTGGTGGATTACCTTCAGCTACCAAGAGAGAAGGACTTTATGGGCAAGGCTGTCTCTACCACCAGGGGCCTACTCCATTTAGTTGCATTTAGCAGTGAGGAAGTATCCGGGTGTTGGTGTGGGCGTGAGACAAGAGTGGATCAAAGGGGCGATAGGCATCTTGAAGAAATATATCATGAAATCATTAAAACTAATGTGTATGCTCTAGACTTGAAACCCATTATCAATCAGGTTACCCACACTTCAAGACATTACTAGTGGATAATAGAAAGATGTAGAACAACGAACAAATAAACATTTTTCCTGGATTCTATTTCTTTAGAATCCAAGGCAAATCTTGAATTTTTACATTGGAGAATTGATAACATTAATTTAAAAAATAATAGTAAAACTAAAAATATCAAATAAATATAATAATATGTAATATAATAATACCAGGCAAAGATAGATATAGCAAATGATTGTTTAGATGAGAGGAGACTGAATTTACCCTTGGCGTTCTTATCCTACCCGGGAAAGAGAAGCAGAGATAGACAGAACAACACATGGAGAAAAGAACTGTAGACAGAAACAAAAATGATTAGGAAGACATTGAAAGACCTTGAACTTGTAGCACGTGACAGGAGATCACAGCACATGGTTGTTGAAGGATTATGTTCCATAGGAGCACATTGTCACAACAAACAACAGATAAATTACAGCCTGGAAAAGACAGCACACAATAAAAACATAATAGTACTACACTATATGGAATGATGAACACTATATACCCAAATTATAACCCACATGGGGTTGAACAGGCTATCCCTTGCACACAAAAAACACCAGTTTTCGAGTGCGGGGTTCAAAAACCAAACCAAATTCTTAGGCATCTACCAGGTGATAATGATAATTCCTAACATATTATTTTCTTCCAAGAACATTCCACCTTCTCTAGATCTTCTCTATAATATTTAAAATCTGCTACTGATAATATATTCAGCCATAATCGTACAGACAACCTTTCAATATTTATTCATATTATCTCTATCTATCCTACTTCTGAGCATCCGATTGGTAGAGTGGTTAAAGCACTGGCCTCTTGTGGCAAAAGTGCCAGGTTCAAAATGCAGTGGTTTCATGCTCCAGTAAACCCAGCTGTAAATTTGTACTTGACTTTACACTTTAGATAGTGAAGGAAAAGGCAGCCAGGAAGGGAGCTGGTCACCCAATCATTCTAATGCTGGACCTAGTATTGTGAAGTCTCTAACACTTCCCCCCCCCCCCCAACAGCAGTATCTGCTATATGAGTACCTACATCCTACTTCTAAATTCTTTCACACTCGCTAGAGAAACTCACTGGGTAAAATTGTGCTGACTCTGTTTTTCTGTCTGTTGACAATATTTTGACTGTTCTCATACACATTGTAAGGGTTCTCCTCAGATGTTTTTATTTCCGTCTTGTCATCACAGAGGGAAGAAATGGACTGCAGAATAATAAGTAGAATTTTATCAATTAAATGTTGAGAACTGAATGACAAACAAATCTTATTAGATAAGCAAACACTTTCAATAAAACTATTAATGTTCCCACAAGGATATTTAGTATCAATGTATGCAACTCTTTGTTTGCATGCACATTCCTTGAATGCAGCATTGTTATAACACATGGTTACACTTAATAATAAGTGCCAGATATAGTTCTGATCTAATTTTGTGGTAAAACTTTTTGTTTTTGACATCTTTGACAAGTTTTGTTACAGGTCAAAATAATCTTGCTTTCATTGTATTGTCTGCTTTGAAAAGCAATTCATGATATTAGTCTTTAGGCTTTACAAATACTTATTTCTTGATAACTTCAGTACTGAATAAACAATGTTTGAAATGATAATAGGGGAGGAAAATCTTAAATTCATAAAAATTATGTGAAGGTAAAAAAAACCTTATAACATAAGCTGAACTATTAACTTTTGCAATCAAATTAGACCAACAAGCTGTCTTTACAAAATAGAAAGTTGAAACAAAAGGTATTTCAGCCAGTTTGACAAATTAACAGTCCACTAAAATTATGGGAGGATAACTCTTCATAGGCCTCAGCCACAAACTGTCATTATATCTTTCTCTTTTCATGTTAGCGCCCAATGGAGCATAGAGCCACCACTGTAGTTATTTCCCTTGTAGGAACACTGCTGTAGTTATTTCCCTTGTAGGAACGCTGCTTTTTTAGTAGTTTCTGTAGCTAGTTATTTTAAATGATGAGGTTTCAGTCCTATATGAGGTTGTCAGTCCTATATGAGGTTGTCAGCCCTGTATGAGGTTGTCAGCCCTATATGAGGATGTCAGCCCTATATGAGGTTGTCAGCCCTATATGAGGATGTCAGCCCTATATGAGGTTGTCAGCCCTATATGAGGTTGTCAGCCCTATATGTGGTTGCCAGCCCTACATGAGGATGCCAGCCCTACAAACAATCATATATTAGTCACCTTAAAATATGCCTTGGAGAAGTCATTATTTGTTATGCCTGTCAACATATTATATTAAAACCAAATAATATCATTTGTAATAGATGATAATCAAAATGCATATTATTAAAATAATAATTTAATTGATACAAATACCCAAACATGACAGGGATATATCTGGTTTTGTGATGGTGTCTAATTTAATATATAAACATTTTGTGAATTTTTCTTTTTTTTTTTTCTTTCGTGAGAACAACAATTGTATTGTTTCCAGTTTGTCATCTTGGCAAAAAAGAAAATTACCTTGAATTCTTCTTCCATTTTTGTCTGCCCAGACTTTGACTTGGTCTCCAGTATCTGAATTCTCATTTTAGCATCTGTTAGCGCAACTGTAGTACCAATACACACCATGGCTACCTGAGCTGCTGTATGTAAGAATATGTACTGATCCTAGAACAGAAAGTGCACATAGTTTACTCATCTTTCTAAATGTCTGGACAATCTAACATTATAGCAATGTAATGAGAAATACAGGAATACTAATTCTGTTAATTAATGAAATGAACAATTTACATAAAAGCAAAACCAATATGTTGGTCACAAATAATCTTATAAATGATCTTAACTCTTTAATTGTGAGCTTTGATACACATTTTCAGCTTACTGGTTCTCAAGGATCATTGGAGGCAAAGATTATAGACACTCTTTCCAGATATGCATGTCATGAAAGATGACTTAAGCAAGATTGGGATGTGATCATCAAACATAATATAATTTAAAAATAAAAACACTGCTACGAACTTAACACAAAAACCCTGGACAATCTGGAGGAGGAGACATCAATATCGTCAGTGAAAAAGTAAAGGAAGGTCTAAATATAGCAAACTCTGTTGGCATTAGTGATGTGTTGAAGTTTAACTCCAAATCTGAGATATGTTGGAATACAAAAGATGTCAACAAATCTCAAATCCAAATAGTAATTTCAAGGGATTGTGGAATAGCTTTCATAAATAATTTTTTTTTGCATTTACTTGGGGTATGGTATGCAATTAAAACAGCAGTTAGCTGATGCAGTAAGCAACTGCAAATCACTAGATGGCCTGTACATTTATTTCATATCCCATGTCTTGAGCCACAAAATTTTGTCAACATTTCACGTCACTGAGGTCACAATGTGTATTAGATACAAATTAGGTTGGTGCATTCTGTTCAGTTATGCTGGCATTACAAGTGGGTATGTTTTTCTGTGTTTTAAAATAATAGTTTTGCAATAACAACATCATCAATTAATCAAGAAAAAAGTAGCTCTGTATTGGAATTCTAAGACTTTACAGTTGGTACTGAAAGTGCATGTCTGTTGACTTTGTAAGACTTTACAGTTGGTACTGAAAGTGCAAGTCTGTTGACTTTGTAAGACTTTACAGTTGGTACTGAAAGTGCATGTCTGTTGACTTTGTAAGACTTTACAGTTGGTACTGAAAGAGCATTTCTGTTGACTTTGTAAAAGCACCATTTTTGTGTAGCAGCAAACGGATTGTAAGTTTTCAACATTACCACTTTTTACCAATTTATGTTCAACTTGAACTTCAAGGCATGACCATAAACTGACGTAATATAACAGAGGTAATACAGACCTTAGAAGAAACAACTCTAATCATACTCCACTACATACAATAACTACACATACAGAGAGCCATTATTATAATGTATGTTATCATATTTTATAAACATTATTTCAGTATTTGTCACTTTCACTTCTTCATCCAGATCCAATTAATTTGAGGATAAAAAAACTGCATGCATTAGAACTGAAAGCCCCAACACATTCCTATTTGACAAGCGTAACTTCAGCTCCATGGTGGTATTTGTGTGGCAAGAGTAAGCCTTTGGTTCATTCATTCATTCATAACTCTCTGCTCCCAAGGAGCATAGGCCTTCAACAAACAGATGCCAAGTCCACCTGTCACATGCCATCATCTCAAGTTCTTTCCACGATCTCCTCATCATTTTCACCTCTGTTTCCAGCTCTCTTCTCCATGTGCTTCTTTGTCTACCTCTACCTCTCTTGCCCTGGCGGTTCAAGAACAAGGACTGCCTTGTAATGCTATCAACAGGTTTCCTCAATGTGTGTCCTATCCATCGCCAGCGTCTTCTTCTCATCTCTTGTCCCACTGGCACTTGTCTGGTTCTTGTCATCAGTTCCACATTGGTAACCTTGTCATACCATTTCAGTCCTGCTATTCTACGCAAGCACCCATTTACGAGAGTCTGTAGCTTTTTGGTTGTTGTTGTCCATGTTTCAGAGCCATACAAAAGTACTGACTTGAAATTTTAGTTGAAGATTTTTATTTATGTGTTGCACCCTATTTCTCTTGATCTCCATGTATTACGCAGAAGTCTTTGGTAGAAGGACATTACATTTGGACATATCTAAAGTCTTGTCATACTGAGAAATATACAAAATAACAAACTGCTGGAGGGAATGTTATGTAGGAGACATAACATTACCTACAGCAGTTTATTATTCCTGGAAGAGGAAGGTTAATCATAATTAAATTCTGTGGAAGAAAAGGATGTCGACAACTTTTTAATTAAAATGACAGTGATAACCATCTATTAAAATTATTAGATGTTCAACTTACAACAGTCTGGACCATGTTGATTCTGTCTTGTCTAAGTTTCTGTACTGTTGTGAAAAAATCGACTTTACCAGTTTCTTCAGCTTGTCTCATGACATTTCTTAGAGCAATGAAGGTTCCCGTACGACCAACACCAGCGCTGATGAAATGTATGCATAATAAACATATGTCTAGATTTCATGTGCTTACATCAACAGCTTAAAAAATGATTTATTCTTATAACATGTCGTGAATTGGAGTAAAACTTATTACATCAGCATGCCCGTTGCCACTTACTTTCTTTATGTATCGAAGTAATCTTCGGGAAAATTCGTTGGACGGAAATATTCCTTATTTGAACCATGTAAGTAGCTAGCAAAACACTCAATTTAGCACATATTTAGGCATTTATCGAAATGAAGACTGCTTGGAATGGAATCACAGTTTTACACAAGAAAGTAGAACAGGGACTGGATCTATAGAATATCGTTAGGAATAACTAAATGGTGTTTTTCTAGAGATATTGCGAAATATTGCTATGCAAGAAACACAAAATTGGCTAATTCGTCCGACAAACTTGAACAGAATTTTTAACAGCCTGTTGTCCGAGTCGCCCGCTCAGCTACTATGTAAGGACACTGGGCAATTCAAATGGCACACACGGAAATACTACAGGTCAATACATATCTGCACACTATAGGATGCAATGTAACACTAACATGGATACCATCACATGTGGGGATAGCAGGAAATGAGCTTGCAGACAAAGAAGCCAAAGAGGGAAGAACTAGCTATAACAAAATTGAAGTAGGCTTAGGTAAGTTTGAAATTAAGAGCTTAATTGCACAAGCAATAACAAAAGAGGGGATAACAACATGGGACCAAAGTAATAAAGCAAGACACTCATAAAATCCTGAAAAAACGAAGCAAAAAATGTCAGATAAAAGATGAACTAAAAATACCAAATAATAAAAATTGCTGAGGCTCAAGCTTGGAACTGGATATTTCATGATAGAGGAACCCACGTGGGAAGCGTGTCAAGAACCAAACACAATTAGACACTTTCTGGTAGACTGCAAAAAATATGACCAGCAGAGGCAAAACATTAAGACATACTGTAGTAACCACAAGGTAGAAATGAGCGTAGAAAATCTCATAGGCACTAAGACCCCCATCAGAAATACAAAAGTTAATAAAACACTTTATTGCAAAAACAAGAGCTAACATGTAAAAAATAAATAAATAAGGATGCAAGCCAGTAGTCTACATTGATAAAAGACCCCCCCCCCCCCCCCCCCAGACAAATACGGATTGACTAAACTAAAAACCCTCCAGTGAAACATAAAAACATATCAGTTAAGACAATATCACATTTGGGTTTAAAAAAAAAAACATTGAACTATGACTACAAAATTTAAAAAAACAAACAAAAAACCCCGACTAGAGATAATATAGTATAAAATAAATACTAACAAAAGCATATTACAATAAATGAAACACGTCCTGATATAACCAACAGCTCCATGTATATGGTAGATGGTTGAAAGGGGCGTGCTACAAAGAAAAGTAGCAAACACTTCGTAAAAAAAAATTACACACATAATTGTTTGGGACGTTCCCTTAAATAAAGAAAGATATCCAACAGGGTGGAGAACTATAGAAGATCTAACACAGTTCGATGAACTGTCAAACACAATTAAAAATAGTAATAAATATAGAAGCACAATACCACCCTGGGAACTAAAAACACCAATTAAAGACTACTCACTTACTGAAAAGATCAAACAAAACATAGAAGATAAGGAAACCAAAACGATAAGTAGATAGTTTATAAATCAACTTACAAAACAAAGTCTGGCCGTCTACACTGATGGATCCAAGGGTGATAGTGGGCAACTAAGTGCAGGAGTAGTAATACCACAGTGGAGAATTAAGAAGAGCTACAGTGTAACTGAAGGGGCTTCAATTTTTACCGCAGAGATGGTAGCAATTCTAAAAAGTTTAGAAATAATCGAAGATAACCCATCAGAAGCTGTTACGATATTTACAAACTCACTATCATCACTACAAGCCATATAACACCCAAGTAAATGTAGCCGGCCAGACATAAAGGAAGAAATTCATGCAATTAATACATCACTAGGGAACAGAGGATGTAGTGTAAAGCTAGTGTGGGTTCCAGCACACACAGGTATTGCTGGTAACGAGTTGGCAGATCAGAATGCCGAGAATGGAAAAATAAATAAAAAGAATATAAGAGCAGGGCTGGGAAGGTCGGAGATCAAGTGCCAAGTGAAGCTAACTATAAACGAAGAATAGAAGACAACATGCAAGAACTGTAGAAAAGGCAGACACGCATTCAAACTGTTGAGAGAACCAACAAGGACGTGCCAGGTCAGAGAAGAACTAAAGGTACCCTCGAATAAAAACCTCTGGCGTCTCCGTCTCGGTGCAGCATACTTTATGATAGAGGAACCACACTGCCTAGAATGTCAGGAAGAAAATGACATAGATCACTACCTGATCCACTGTAGAAAATACAATCAACAGAGGCTAGAATTAAAAACATATTTTAGAAATCACAATATAGACATGACAGGTGATACGGTTTTAAGTATAGATGCCTCAGGAGAAGCCTAAACAATACTTAGACGATATACACATAAAACAAAGGAAAATATATAAGATCAATAATAGTGACAATATTGGTAATAATAACACAAATAATACATCAGGAAAGACATTCAACCAAATAGAAATTAAGCAACAAAAATTAACAAATCATTAATAAAAAAATAAAAAATAAAAACAGAAAAATTAGCAAACTTACTAACTACTCACAGGACAAGGAAAAACAAACAACGAGGTATAAAAAAAACACCAACTCAAAAAGAACAAATACTAATACAAGTTAAAACCCAGTACAAAGGACAATAGTTATCTATATACAATACAAAACTGAAAATAAAATGACAAACACTAATATAAATTAAAACCAGCATCTGCAAAAGACAATAGTTATTTAAATTTAATACAAAATTAGTAAATAAAATGACACTAAATACCTCAATTATAACCAATTTTCAGGTTGAACAGGGTAGACCAAGATGGAATGAGAAGAGGCAATAATGGTCAGGTATTAAGTGCCCGCTTTCCACCCATCAACTTTTCAAAACAACAACAAATGACACACATACACGCTACGAACAACAGTCGACATCGAGCGAGAGCAAGATTCATATTAGCACCGAAGCCTCTACAAGTGCTGAGAAGAAGAATTCTACCAAATGATTGCATGTGACTTATAAAACTATTCCGTGTCAGTGCCGGGGTTGTTAAACTGAGGGTATGCTAGATAAGTGTGTAACATACATTAGGTTTGAAGATTAATGGGCGATTGCAAATGGATGTATATTTCGTGATTGATCTTTCATGTCGATAATTTTGCTTGATGCATATTTTAAGGCTGACTCTTCATGTCCACATTCTTGATGATGCCAGTATGAAGCTTGGTTTCATCACAAATTATAACCACAATCCATACAGCATTGGTGTAAGCTAGAGTCCTTGTTAGGACAGGTACTGACTAGCTAATAAGGCTATCATTCATTTTCAGAGCTGGCTTTTAATACTGAGCACATAGAATTTGCCTTTTCATGTTCACTGGGCATCTTTTGTCTATATAATAGATGAATTAATAATGTATTATATTATGTATGACATACTGATCCTGATGAACTCTACGACTCTATGACTTATTTTAAACAACACAACGACCTACACCCCTTAGTGGACAATGATGGTGCATCATAACATTATCATTCTGATTACAGCAGTTAATTATCAGATGAGGTGGCATCTTCCCTGAACAAGTACCATGCATTGGGCTTGTTTTGTTTGAGGTGTCTATCTGTGAGTGTAACACGAGATAATGCTTTTTGTCACTGACTGGGTTGTATGAATAAATACAGCCCCTGTCTTAGAATCAAGAGTTTTATTGTGATAGGGTGGGCGAGATGATGATGATGCTGTTGTGATATGTGATCACTTTCTTTCACACTCGCACCGACCCGAACAACAATAAAACTCTTGATTCTAAGGCAGGGGCTGTATTTATTCACATAACCCCGTCAGTGACTATACGCAGATAAAGCAAACATTAAACAAATAAAACAAAACAAACAAAACACCCTGCCAGTGCTCAATTGCTAATGTGCTCTGGTTTCTTTGTCCATCTCCTACCCACACAGGGCGCCTCGTTTGTCAAAACACACAATTTACCTCTTTTCTTTCCATCAGTACTACTCCTTCAGGCCGACCTCCTACCATTTTGATCATGTTTTCTTGGTGCTCTCCCTTTGCATTGCTTTCTTCAAACTCCTGGGGAATAAGGTCCGCTGCTGGTCGATATTTCCTGTGATGGTTGACTCCCTAACCTTCCTTCTGAGTGGTGGTCATTCTGCCTGCGCTAAACTTTGGGTGATGCCTTAGCCGCAGAGTTACTGAGCGGACAGCTCGCTACTAATTGTTGTGCTGACTTGCATTGGAAACATCTTCTAGGTAGAGGACCACATGGACACCTGGCAGCAATATGATCCCCAAAATCAGGACAGTTATAGCACCTGATTCTCCGGGGGCTATTCCATAAATGAGGTTTCATTCTGCTTCTATAACTGCGGCTGTTCCCGTGGCGTCTAGAAATGGTACTCTGGTTAATGACCCCCACCGGCCGCTGCAACATTTGGAGAAAAAAAAACATTCTTCGTGCCAACATTTAACTGCCTGCCACATTTAACTGCACTCTTTCTATTTGAGTCACAAAGCTCCCCTTCCACAGCCTGACTCCCAGCCACGGAGAGGTCTAGTTTAGTGCCTGTTGTGGGCACTCCCTCTGGACGTGCCCTACATTTTGCAACGAAAGCATCGGATGGTCCTTGCCAGCCTTCTCTGCCTGCCTTTTATTTCAGCCATCTCGACCTTCAGCTGTGTGACCTCTGCTCTGAGTTGCTCCACTTCGGTGTTTTCTTCTTGTGACCTGGGTGCCATTTCTTGTCGGATGCTGTGACTGTGGCTATCCCAGCTCTTGCTGTTTGACCACTCCCAGTCCATCTCAGAGCACCATCTCTTATGGACACAAATAATACTGCAGACTCGTGCCGGACCCTGTCCTCCATCATTCTCCGCATCAAGTCGTCCCTTAGACTGGCAACAAACTGGTCCCTTAGCACCGTTTCGTCAAACTTGACACCATTGGCTTTCTCCTGCCTGCTCAAATATCTCATGCAGCCTATGGGCAAACTCACGCACCGATTCCCTTGGTCTTTGGCGTGCTGAATAAAATAGCGCCATTAGTTCTTGGGTGCTCCTCGATTCCCCATACACCTTGAGAATGGCCTAAAGCATTGCCTCCGGGTCATTGTCTCTAACTTGTATCCGCAGCTCCCTGCGGACAACTGGAGTCCCACTGTCGAGGATCGCATCGGCCTGGTCCTCCTTACATCATGTAGCCGGAACTCCACGAAGCTCTAACCTCCCTTGCATAGTCCTCCGCGTTTGGCCCTGAACGTTCCCCAAAACTTCTCACTTTCTTGTGGGTGGGCACCATTATGTACACTATGTGTTCTGGCTGGGGCCGTTGATCTGCTACTGATACGACACTAGGCCTACCTGAGGCGCCAGATGAGACAGACCCTGGGGAGGACTTATATGGTCTAATGCTCGATCCGGCTGGTATGCCTTGCAGCCGATAGAGGGTCCTGCCCCAAGACAATCTGAGAGATTACGATTGAAGCGCCAGAGGTAGTGCTGTTGTAGGGACGACAACAAAATCAAGTGAGGAATATCTAACAGCGCCATCTTGTTATCGCCATTGTCTCCGTGGTTTAGTGCCTTTCTACCACAACAAAAGAGGAAGATATATTACTAGGCCACAATAAAGCCTTGAAATAGTTGTGTTGTATATTTGTCATCATCTCGCCCACCCTATCACAGTACATTGACAAGCTATTCAATTAGTTTGTGCAAATGTGGGTATATATATATATATATATATATATATATATATATATATATATATATATATATATATATATATATATATATATATATATATATATATATGTATATATATATATATATATATATATACTGTTCAAAAAAAGAAACGCATAACTATCCGAGGGCGCGCTTTTATGAGTTTGTAAGTAAAATTTGGTGCTAGGGTATATAAAAACCAGCCTCAAATGTTCTTTACAGTGTCAAATGCACGTGTTGACCTGAATTGCGTTCGTTTTTGTAATCGTTACAACGCACTGGTCAATAGTGTTTATGACGCAATTTTTGACCACAGCTCATGTTGCGTGCACGTGAAAGCAACAACATTTGGGGTGAACACTATTCACTGACTACGCAACTGAAACCCTATAAAAGGATAACGCTAAACACACACAAAAATTCAGTTCATTTTCAAGCAGATATTTATGGCGTCTCTATCGATAAATTTAAGGAACATTGCTTTTGGCCGACTGCATGCAGGCGAAAGTCAAAGTCTGGTTGCCAGGCATCTAAATGTGCATCAGAGTACCACCAGTCGACTTTGGTACCGGTTCCAAGCCATTGGCTCAGTTGAAGACCAGCATTGCAGTGGACGACCCAGAGTGACAACAGCAGCGGAGGATCGCTTTATTCGGCTTTGTCACCTCAGAGACAGGTTTACAACAGCTTCCTCAACTGCCCAGTCATTGCCTGCAGGACGTCATGTGTCTGATCAAACTGTCCGGAATAGACTGTATGACGCTGGACTTTGGGCACAACGACCTCACCGAGGACCTGTCCTTACTCGCCGGCATCGCCAAAATCGACTTCTTTGGGCCAACCAGCTTCGTCCCTGGGCAGCTGACAATCAATGGGGACGTGTCTGGTTTAGTGACAAATCTTTCTTTTTGTTGCAGCATCATGATAGACGGCGTAGGGTCTACCATAGGCGAAATGAACGTTTTGCCCAAAATTGCGTTGATGAAGCTCCGCCGCCCGTGGTGGAGGTGCAATGGTGTAGGGAATGATCAGTTACAACGGAAGGAGTCAATTTGTGCACATTGAAGGAGGCTTGAATGCGCAACGATACGTCAATGAAATTCTTCCACCCCATGTCCATCCACTTTTGGCTGCCCAAAGGTCTGTGTTTCAACAGGACAACGCCAGACCCCATTGTGCATGGTTGACCACGCAGTTCCTGACTGCCAACAACATTCTCACCCTTCCCTGGCCATCCCTGTCTCCAGACATGTGTCCGATTGAGCACCTGTGGGATGAGCTGCATAGACGTGTTTGTCGCCGAGACGTTGCTCCAGCCAATCGTCATGATCTGTTCCAGGCACTCCAGGAAGAGTGGGCAGCCATCCCACAGGCCTACATCAGATGTCTGATTGCATCCATGCCCAGGAGATGCCAGTCGCTGATCGATGCAAGAGGAGGCCACACACCATACTAACGGGAAAGCCCGTACGCCAAAAAACTCTCGTGACCCAGATGCAAAACAACTGTGAATTGATTGGATGAACCCTAAGGTATTCATGTGTGCAATTTGAACAATTAACTCATTAAATTAAAAAAGTTATTGAATGTCAAAATTATGGCTATGTGTGCCTTCAGGAGCTATGGGTTTCTTTTTTTGAATGTGTGCGCGTGCGCATGTATGCATGTATGCATGTATGCATGTATGCATGTATGTATGTATGTATGTATGTATGTATGTATGTATGTATGTATGTATGTATGTATGTATGTATGTATGTATGTATGTATGTATGTATAAATATATATAAATAAATATATAAATATAAATAAATACATAAATAAAAATAAATAAATAAATAAATAAATAAATTTACCATGCCTGGTGGTCATTTTGCAGTAAATAAATAATTTCTAATATATATGTTATATATGAAAAATACGAGTCAACATATATATTATGTCTTTGACATAGAAACTTTTTTAATAAACACAAGAAATGTTTTTGAAACAATATACATAGATTTAAAATACAGAAGGTTTAAATAATGGGTCTCCCAGTTTAAAACAGCACGTACCTGCAATGGACCACAATGGGTCTATCTGTTGGATAAGAAGCCACTCTTTGTTCAAAGTCCACTAGACTCCAGGGACCCGTGGGGACATCTTTGTCTGGCCAAGCAGTAAAATGAAAGTGGGTCACATTTTGAACTTGTTCACTCTCCTGTAATTGAAATATATTGTTAAAATGATTTGTTGTTGGTGATTAAAAAGGGTTCCTGAGCTCGTTGCTATTTAACAGTTAATGCCAAGTTGAAGAGTTTGTATGTGTTCTGTAACTGTTGAGTAGTGCTGTATAGAATGGTTGTGTTCTGTAATTGTTGAGTGGTGCTGAATAGAATGTTTGTGTTCTGTAGCTGTTGAGTGGTGCTTTATAGAATGTTTGTGTTCTGTAGCTGTTGAGTGGTGCTGTATAAAATGTTTGTGTTCTGTAACTGTTGAGTGGTGCTGTATAAAATGTTTGTGTTCTGTAGCTGTTGAGTGGTGCTGTATAGAAGTTTGTGTTCTGTAGCTGTTGAGTGGTGCTGTATAGAATGTTCATGTTCTGTAGCTGTTGAGTGGTGCTGTATAGAATGTTTGTGTTATGTAGCTGTTGAGTGGTGCTGTATAGAATGTTTGTGTTCTGTAGCTGTTGAGTGGTGCTGTATAGAATATTTGTGGTCTGTAGCTGTTGAAAGGTGCTGTATAGAATGTTTGTGTTCTGTAGCTGTTGAGTGGTGCTGTATAGAATGTTTGTTTTCTGTAGCTGTTGAGTGGTGCTGTATAGAATGTTTGTGTTCTGTAGCTGTTGAGTAGCGCTGTATAGAATGTTTGTGTTCTGTAGCTGTTGAGTGGTGCTGTATAGAATGTTTGTGTTCTGTAGCTGTTGAGTGGTGCTGTATAGAATGTTTGTGTTCTGTAGCTGTTGAGTGGTGCTGTATAGAATGTTTTTGGTCTGTAGCTGTTGAGTGGTGCTGTATAGAATGTTTGTGTTCTGTAGCTGTTGAGTGCTGCTGTATAGAATAATTGTGTTCTGTAGCTGTTGAGTGGTGCTGAAAAGAATGTTTGTGTTCTGTAGCTGTTGAGTGGTGCTGTATAGAATGTTTGTGTTCTGTAGCTGTTGAGTTGTGCTGTATAGAATGTTTGTGTTCTGTAGCTGTTGAGTTGTGCTGTATAGAATGTTTGTGTTCTATAGCTGTTGAGTGGTGCTGTATATAATATTTAGGTTCTATAGCTGTTGAGTGGTGCTGTATAGAATGTTTGTGTTCTGTAGCTGTTGAGTGGTGCTGTATAGAATGTTTGTGTTGTGCAGCTGTTGAGTGGTGCTGTATAGAATGTTTGTGTTATGTTGGTCTTGAGTGGTGTTGTATAGAAAGTTTTTGTGTTCTATAGCTGTTGAGTGGTGCTGTATAGAGTGTTTGTGATCTGTAGCTTTTGAGTGGTGCTGTATAGAATGTTTGTGTTCTGTAGCTGTTGAGTGGTGCTGTATAGAATGTTTGTGTTCTGTAGCTGTTGAGTTGTGCTGTATAGAATGTTTGTGTTCTGTAGCTGTTGAGTTGTGCTGTATAGAATGTTTGTGTTCTATAGCTGTTGAGTGGTGCTGTATATAATATTTAGGTTCTATAGCTGTTGGGTGGTGCTGTATAGAATGTCTGTGTTATGTAGCTGTTGAGTGGTGCTGAATAGAATGTTTGTGTTCTGTAGCTGTTGAGTGGTGCTGTATAGAATGTTTGTGTTCTGTAGCTGTTGAGTTGTGCTGTATAGAATGTTTGTGTTCTATAGCTGTTGAGTGGTGCTGTGTAGCATTTTTGGGTTCTGTAGCTGTTGAGTGGTGCTGTATAGAATGTTTGTGTTCTGTAGCTCTTGAGTGGTGCTGTATAGAGTGTTTGTGTTCTGTAGCTGTTGGGTGGTGCTGTAAAGAATGTTTGTGTTCTATAGCTGTTGAGTGGTGCTGTATAGAATGTTTGTGTTCTGTAGCTGGTGAGTGGTGCTGTATAGAATGTTTGTGTTCTGTAGCTGTTGAGTGGTGCTGTATAGAATGTTTGTGTTCTGTTGGTCTTGAGTGGTGTTGTATAGAATGTTTGTGGTCTGTAGCTGTTGAGTGGTGCTGTATAGAGTGTTTAATTATGTAGCCGTTGAGTGGTGTTGTATAGAATGTTTGTGCTCTGTAGCTGTTGTGTGGTGCTGTATAGAATGTTTGTGTTATACAGCTGTTGAGTGGTGCTGTATAGAATGTTCACATTCTGTAGCTGTTTAGTGGTGCGGTATAGAGTGTTTGTGTTCTGTAGCTGTTGAGTGGTACTGTATAGAATGTTTGTGTTCTGTAGCTGTTGAGTGGTGCTGTATAGAATGTTTGTGTTCTGTAGCTGTTGCGTGGTGCTGTATAAAATGTTTGTGTTCTGTAGCTGTTGAGTGGTGCTGTATAGAATGTTTGTGTTCTGTGTAGCTGTTGAGTGGTGCTGTATAGAATGTTCGTGTTCTGTAGCCGTTGAGTGGTGCTGTATAGAGTTTTTCTGTTCTGTAGCTGTTGAGTGGTGCTGAATAGAATGTTTGTGTTCTATAGCTGTTGAGTGGTGCTGTATAGAATGTTTGTGTTCTGTAGCTGTTGAGTGGTGCTGTATAGAACGTTCGTGTTATGTAGCTGTTAAGTGGTGCTGTATAGAATGTTTGTGTTCTGTAGCTGTTGAGTGGTGCTGTATAGAATGTTTGTGTTCTGTAGCTGTTGAGTGGTGCTGTATAGAATGTTTGTGGTCTTTAGCTGTTGAGTGGTGCTGTATAGAATGTTTGTGTTCTGTAGCTGTTGAGTGGTGCTGTATAGAATGTTTGTGTTCTGTAGCTGTTGAGTGGTGCTGTATAGAATGTTTGTGTTCTGTAGCTGTTGAGTGGTGCTGTATAGAATGTTTGTGTTCTGTAGCTGTTGAGTGGTGCTGTAGAGAATGTTTGTGTTCTGTAGCTGTTGAGTGGTGCTGTATAGAATGTTTGTGTTCTGTAGCTGTTGAGTGGTGCTGTATAGAATGTTTGTGGTCTGTAGCTGTTGAGTGGTGCTGTATACAATGTTTGTGTTCTGTAGCTGTTGAGTGCTGCTGTATAGAATAATTGTGTTCTGTAGCTGTTGAGTGGTGCTGTATAGAATGTTTGGGTTCTGTAGCTGGTGAGTGGTGCTGTATAGAATGTTTGTGTTCTATAGCTGTTGACTGGTGCTGTATAGAATGTTTGTGTTCTGTAGCTGTTGAGTGGTGCTGTACAGAATGTTTGTGTTCTATAGCTGTTGAGTGGTGCTGTATAGAATGTTTGTGTTCTATAGCTGATGAGGGGTGCTGTATAGAATGTTTGTGTTCTGTAGCTGTTAAATGGTGCTGTATAAAATAATTGTGTTCTATAGCTGTTGAGTGGTGCTGTATAGAATGTTTGTGCTCTGTAGCTGTTGAGTGATGCTGTATATAGTTTTTGTGTTCTGTAGCTGTTGAGTTGTGCTGTATAGAGTGTTTGTGTTCTGTAGCTGTTAAGTGGTGCTGTATAGAATGTTTGTGTTCTATAGCTGTTGAGTGGTGCTGTATAGAATGTTGGTGTTCTGAAACTGTTGAGTGGTGCTGTATAGAATGTTTGTGTTCTGTAGCTATTGAGTGGTGCTGAATAGAATGTTTGTGTTCTGTAGCTGTTGAGTGGTGCTGTATAGAATGTTTGTGTTCTGTAGATGTTGAGTGCTGCTGTATAGAATAATTGTGTTCTGTAGCTGTTGAGTGGTGCTGAAAAGAATGTTTGTGTTCTGTAGCTGTTGAGTGGTGCTGTATAGAATGTTTGTGTTCTGTAGCTGTTGAGTTGTGCTGTATGGAATGTTTGTGTTCTGTAGCTGTTGAGTGGTACTGTATAGAATGTTTGTGTTCTATAGCTGTTGAGTTGTGCTGTATATAATATTTAGGTTCTATAGCTGTTGAGTGGTGCTGTATAGAATGTTTGTGTTCTGTAGCTGTTGAGTGGTGCTGTATAGAATGTTTGTATTATACAGCTGTTGAGTGGTGCTGTATAGAATGTTCACATTCTGTAGCTGTTTAGTGGTGCTGTATAGAGTGTTTGTGTTCTGTAGCTGTTGAGTGGTACTGTATAGAATGTTTGTGTTCTGTAGCTGTTGAGTGGTGCTGTATAGAATGTTTGTGTTCTGTAGCTGTTGCGTGGTGCTGTATAAAATGTTTGTGTTCTGTAGCTGTTGAGTGGTGCTGTATAGAATGTTTGTGTTCTGTAGCTGTTGAGTGGTGCTGTATAGAATGTTCGTGTTCTGTAGCCGTTGAGTGGTGCTGTATAGAGTTTTTCTGTTCTGTAGCTGTTTAGTGGTGCTGAATAGAATGTTTGTGGTCTTTAGCTGTTGAGTGGTGCTGTATAGAATGTTTGTGTTCTGTAGCTGTTGCGTGGTGCTGTATAAAATGTTTGTGTTCTGTAGCTGTTGAGTGGTGCTGTATAGAACGTTCGTGTTCTGTAGCTGTTAAGTGGTGCTGTATAGAATGTTTGTGTTCTGTAGCTGTTGAGTGGTGCTGTATAGGATGTTTGTGTTCTGTAGCCGTTGAGTGGTGCTGTATAGAATGTTTGTGGTCTTTAGCTGTTGAGTGGTGCTGTATAGAATGTTTGTGTTCTGTAGCTGTTGAGTGGTGCTGTATAGAATGTTTGTGTTCTGTAGCTGTTGAGTGGTGCTGTATAGAATGTTTGTGTTCTGTAGCTGTTGAGTGGTGCTGTATAGAATGTTTGTGTTCTGTAGCTGTTGAGTGGTGCTGTATAGAATGTTTGTGTTCTGTAGCTGTTGAGTGGTGCTGTATAGAATGTTTGTGTTCTGTAGCTGTTGAGTGGTGCTGTATAGAATGTTTGTGGTCTGTAGCTGTTGAGTGGTGCTGTATACAATGTTTGTGTTCTGTAGCTGTTGAGTGCTGCTGTATAGAATAATTGTGTTCTGTAGCAGTTGAGTGGTGCTGTATAGAATGTTTGTGTTCTGTAGCTGGTGAGTGGTGCTGTATAGAATGTTTGTGTTCTATAGCTGTTGACTGGTGCTGTATAGAATGTTTGTGTTCTGTAGCTGTTGAGTGGTGCTGTACAGAATGTTTGTGTTCTATAGCTGTTGAGTGGTGCTGTATAGAATGTTTGTGTTCTATAGCTGATGAGGGGTGCTGTATAGAATATTTGTGTTCTGTAGCTGTTAAATGGTGCTGTTTAAAATAATTGTGTTCTATAGCTGTTGAGTGGTGCTGTATAGAATGATTGTGCTCTGTAGCTGTTGAGTGATGCTGTATAGAATGTTTGTGTTCTGTAGCTGTTGAGTTGTGCTGTATAGAGTGTTTGTGTTCTGTAGCTGTTAAGTGGTGCTGTATAGAATGTTTGTGTTCTATAGCTGTTGAAAGGTGCTGTATAGAATGTTGGTGTTCTGAAACTGTTGAGTGGTGCTGTATAGAATGTTTGTGTTCTGTAGCTATTGAGTGGTGCTGAATAGAATGTTTGTGTTCTGTAGCTGTTGAGTGGTGCTGTATAGAATGTTTGTGTTCTGTAGATGTTGAGTGCTGCTGTATAGAATAATTGTGTTCTGTAGCTGTTGAGTGGTGCTGAAAAGAATGTTTGTGTTCTGTAGCTGTTGAGTGGTGCTGTATAGAATGTTTGTGTTCTGTAGCTGTTGAGTTGTGCTGTATGGAATGTTTGTGTTCTGTAGCTGTTGAGTGGTACTGTATAGAATGTTTGTGTTCTATAGCTGTTGAGTTGTGCTGTATATAATATTTAGGTTCTATAGCTGTTGAGTGGTGCTGTATAGAATGTCTGTGTTATGTAGCTGTTGAGTGGTGCTGAATAGAATGTTTGTGTTCTGTAGCTGTTGAGTGGTGCTGTATAGAATGTTTGTGTTCTGTAGCTGTTGAGTTGTGCTGTATAGAATGTTTGTGTTCTATAGCTGTTGAGTGGTGCTGTGTAGAATGTTTGGGTTCTGTAGCTGTTGAGTGGTGCTGTATAGAATGTTTGTGTTCTGTAGCTCTTGAGTGGTGCTGTATAGAGTGTTTGTGTTCTGTGGCTGTTGGGTGGTGCTGCAAAGAATGTTTGTGTTCTATAGCTGTTGAGTGGTGCTGTATAGAATGTTTGTGTTCTGTAGCTGGTGAGTGCTGCTGTATAGAATGTTTGTGTTCTGTAGCTGTTGAGTGGTGCTGTATAGAATGTTTGTGTTCTGTTGGTCTTGAGTGGTGTTGTATAGAATGTTTGCGGTCTATAGCTGTTGAGTGGTGCTGTATAGAGTGTTTAATTATGTAGCCGTTGAGTGGTGTTGTATAGAATGTTTGTCCTCTGTAGCTGTTGAGTGGTGCTGTATAGAATGTTTGTGTTCTGTAGCTGTTGAGTGGTGATGTATGGAATGTTTGTGTTCTGTAGCTGTTGAGTGGTGCTGTATAAAATGTTTGTGTTCTGTAGCTGTTGAGTGGTGCTGTATAGAATGTTTGGGGTCTGTAGCTGTTGAGTGGTGCTGTATAGAATGTTTGTGTTCTGTAGCTGTTGAGTGCTGCTGTATACAATAATTGTGTTCTGTAGCTGTTGAGTGGTGCTGTATATAATATTTAGGTTCTATAGCTGTTGAGTGGTGCTGTATAGAATGTTTGTGTTCTGTAGCTGTTGAGTGGTGCTGTATAGAATGTTTGTGTTGTGCAGCTGTTGAGTGGTGCTGTATAGAATGTTTGTGTTATGTTGGTCTTGAGTGGTGTTGTATAGAAAGTTTTTGTGTTCTATAGCTGTTGAGTGGTGCTGTATAGAGTGTTTGTGATCTGTAGCTTTTGAGTGGTGCTGTATAGAATGTTTGTGTTCTGTAGCTGTTGAGTGGTGCTGTATAGAATGTTTGTGTTCTGTAGCTGTTGAGTTGTGCTGTATAGAATGTTTGTGTTCTGTAGCTGTTGAGTTGTGCTGTATAGAATGTTTGTGTTCTATAGCTGTTGAGTGGTGCTGTATATAATATTTAGGTTCTATAGCTGTTGGGTGGTGCTGTATAGAATGTCTGTGTTATGTAGCTGTTGAGTGGTGCTGAATAGAATGTTTGTGTTCTGTAGCTGTTGAGTGGTGCTGTATAGAATGTTTGTGTTCTGTAGCTGTTGAGTTGTGCTGTATAGAATGTTTGTGTTCTATAGCTGTTGAGTGGTGCTGTGTAGAATGTTTGGGTTCTGTAGCTGTTGAGTGGTGCTGTATAGAATGTTTGTGTTCTGTAGCTCTTGAGTGGTGCTGTATAGAGTGTTTGTGTTCTGTAGCTGTTGGGTGGTGCTGTAAAGAATGTTTGTGTTCTATAGCTGTTGAGTGGTGCTGTATAGAATGTTTGTGTTCTGTAGCTGGTGAGTGGTGCTGTATAGAATGTTTGTGTTCTGTAGCTGTTGAGTGGTGCTGTATAGAATGTTTGTGTTCTGTTGGTCTTGAGTGGTGTTGTATAGAATGTTTGTGGTCTGTAGCTGTTGAGTGGTGCTGTATAGAGTGTTTAATTATGTAGCCGTTGAGTGGTGTTGTATAGAATGTTTGTGCTCTGTAGCTGTTGTGTGGTGCTGTATAGAATGTTTGTGTTATACAGCTGTTGAGTGGTGCTGTATAGAATGTTCACATTCTGTAGCTGTTTAGTGGTGCGGTATAGAGTGTTTGTGTTCTGTAGCTGTTGAGTGGTACTGTATAGAATGTTTGTGTTCTGTAGCTGTTGAGTGGTGCTGTATAGAATGTTTGTGTTCTGTAGCTGTTGCGTGGTGCTGTATAAAATGTTTGTGTTCTGTAGCTGTTGAGTGGTGCTGTATAGAATGTTTGTGTTCTGTAGCTGTTGAGTGGTGCTGTATAGAATGTTCGTGTTCTGTAGCCGTTGAGTGGTGCTGTATAGAGTTTTTCTGTTCTGTAGCTGTTGAGTGGTGCTGAATAGAATGTTTGTGTTCTATAGCTGTTGAGTGGTGCTGTATAGAATGTTTGTGTTCTGTAGCTGTTGAGTGGTGCTGTATAGAACGTTCGTGTTATGTAGCTGTTAAGTGGTGCTGTATAGAATGTTTGTGTTCTGTAGCTGTTGAGTGGTGCTGTATAGAATGTTTGTGTTCTGTAGCTGTTGAGTGGTGCTGTATAGAATGTTTGTGGTCTTTAGCTGTTGAGTGGTGCTGTATAGAATGTTTGTGTTCTGTAGCTGTTGAGTGGTGCTGTATAGAATGTTTGTGTTCTGTAGCTGTTGAGTGGTGCTGTATAGAATGTTTGTGTTCTGTAGCTGTTGAGTGGTGCTGTATAGAATGTTTGTGTTCTGTAGCTGTTGAGTGGTGCTGTAGAGAATGTTTGTGTTCTGTAGCTGTTGAGTGGTGCTGTATAGAATGTTTGTGTTCTGTAGCTGTTGAGTGGTGCTGTATAGAATGTTTGTGGTCTGTAGCTGTTGAGTGGTGCTGTATACAATGTTTGTGTTCTGTAGCTGTTGAGTGCTGCTGTATAGAATAATTGTGTTCTGTAGCTGTTGAGTGGTGCTGTATAGAATGTTTGGGTTCTGTAGCTGGTGAGTGGTGCTGTATAGAATGTTTGTGTTCTATAGCTGTTGACTGGTGCTGTATAGAATGTTTGTGTTCTGTAGCTGTTGAGTGGTGCTGTACAGAATGTTTGTGTTCTATAGCTGTTGAGTGGTGCTGTATAGAATGTTTGTGTTCTATAGCTGATGAGGGGTGCTGTATAGAATGTTTGTGTTCTGTAGCTGTTAAATGGTGCTGTATAAAATAATTGTGTTCTATAGCTGTTGAGTGGTGCTGTATAGAATGTTTGTGCTCTGTAGCTGTTGAGTGATGCTGTATAGAATGTTTGTGTTCTGTAGCTGTTGAGTTGTGCTGTATAGAGTGTTTGTGTTCTGTAGCTGTTAAGTGGTGCTGTATAGAATGTTTGTGTTCTATAGCTGTTGAGTGGTGCTGTATAGAATGTTGGTGTTCTGAAACTGTTGAGTGGTGCTGTATAGAATGTTTGTGTTCTGTAGCTATTGAGTGGTGCTGAATAGAATGTTTGTGTTCTGTAGCTGTTGAGTGGTGCTGTATAGAATGTTTGTGTTCTGTAGATGTTGAGTGCTGCTGTATAGAATAATTGTGTTCTGTAGCTGTTGAGTGGTGCTGAAAAGAATGTTTGTGTTCTGTAGCTGTTGAGTGGTGCTGTATAGAATGTTTGTGTTCTGTAGCTGTTGAGTTGTGCTGTATGGAATGTTTGTGTTCTGTAGCTGTTGAGTGGTACTGTATAGAATGTTTGTGTTCTATAGCTGTTGAGTTGTGCTGTATATAATATTTAGGTTCTATAGCTGTTGAGTGGTGCTGTATAGAATGTCTGTGTTACGTAGCTGTTGAGTGGTGCTGAATAGAATGTTTGTGTTCTGTAGCTGGTGAGTGGTGCTGTATAGAATGTTTGTGTTCTGTAGCTGTTGAGTGGTGCTGTATAGAATGTTTGTGTTCTGTTGGTCTTGAGTGGTGTTGTATAGAATGTTTGTGGTCTATAGCTGTTGAGTGGTGCTGTATAGAGTGTTTAATTATGTAGCCGTTGAGTGGTGTTGTATAGAATGTTTGTGCTCTGTAGCTGTTGAGTGGTGCTGTATAGAATGTTTGTATTATACAGCTGTTGAGTGGTGCTGTATAGAATGTTCACATTCTGTAGCTGTTTAGTGGTGCGGTATAGAGTGTTTGTGTTCTGTAGCTGTTGAGTGGTACTGTATAGAATGTTTGTGTTCTGTAGCTGTTGAGTGGTGCTGTATAGAATGTTTGTGTTCTGTAGCTGTTGCGTGGTGCTGTATAAAATGTTTGTGTTCTGTAGCTGTTGAGTGGTGCTGTATAGAATGTTTGTGTTCTGTAGCTGTTGAGTGGTGCTGTATAGAATGTTCGTGTTCTGTAGCCGTTGAGTGGTGCTGTATAGAGTTTTTTCTGTTCTGTAGCTGTTTAGTGGTGCTGAATAGAATGTTTGTGGTCTTTAGCTGTTGAGTGGTGCTGTATAGAATGTTTGTGTTCTGTAGCTGTTGCGTGGTGCTGTATAAAATGTTTGTGTTCTGTAGCTGTTGAGTGGTGCTGTATAGAACGTTCGTGTTCTGTAGCTGTTAAGTGGTGCTGTATAGAATGTTTGTGTTCTGTAGCTGTTGAGTGGTGCTGTATAGGATGTTTGTGTTCTGTAGCCGTTGAGTGGTGCTGTATAGAATGTTTGTGGTCTTTAGCTGTTGAGTGGTGCTGTATAGAATGTTTGTGTTCTGTAGCTGTTGAGTGGTGCTGTATAGAATGTTTGTGTTCTGTAGCTGTTGAGTGGTGCTGTATAGAATGTTTGTGTTCTGTAGCTGTTGAGTGGTGCTGTATAGAATGTTTGTGTTCTGTAGCTGTTGAGTGGTGCTGTATAGAATGTTTGTGTTCTGTAGCTGTTGAGTGGTGCTGTATAGAATGTTTGTGTTCTGTAGCTGTTGAGTGGTGCTGTATAGAATGTTTGTGGTCTGTAGCTGTTGAGTGGTGCTGTATACAATGTTTGTGTTCTGTAGCTGTTGAGTGCTGCTGTATAGAATAATTGTGTTCTGTAGCAGTTGAGTGGTGCTGTATAGAATGTTTGTGTTCTGTAGCTGGTGAGTGGTGCTGTATAGAATGTTTGTGTTCTATAGCTGTTGACTGGTGCTGTATAGAATGTTTGTGTTCTGTGGCTGTTGAGTGGTGCTGTACAGAATGTTTGTGTTCTATAGCTGTTGAGTGGTGCTGTATAGAATGTTTGTGTTCTATAGCTGATGAGGGGTGCTGTATAGAATATTTGTGTTCTGTAGCTGTTAAATGGTGCTGTTTAAAATAATTGTGTTCTATAGCTGTTGAGTGGTGCTGTATAGAATGATTGTGCTCTGTAGCTGTTGAGTGATGCTGTATAGAATGTTTGTGTTCTGTAGCTGTTGAGTTGTGCTGTATAGAGTGTTTGTGTTCTGTAGCTGTTAAGTGGTGCTGTATAGAATGTTTGTGTTCTATAGCTGTTGAGTGGTGCTGTATAGAATGTTGGTGTTCTGAAACTGTTGAGTGGTGCTGTATAGAATGTTTGTGTTCTGTAGCTATTGAGTGGTGCTGAATAGAATGTTTGTGTTCTGTAGCTGTTGAGTGGTGCTGTATAGAATGTTTGTGTTCTGTAGATGTTGAGTGCTGCTGTATAGAATAATTGTGTTCTGTAGCTGTTGAGTGGTGCTGAAAAGAATGTTTGTGTTCTGTAGCTGTTGAGTGGTGCTGTATAGAATGTTTGTGTTCTGTAGCTGTTGAGTTGTGCTGTATGGAATGTTTGTGTTCTGTAGCTGTTGAGTGGTACTGTATAGAATGTTTGTGTTCTATAGCTGTTGAGTTGTGCTGTATATAATATTTAGGTTCTATAGCTGTTGAGTGGTGCTGTATAGAATGTCTGTGTTATGTAACTGTTGAGTGGTGCTGAATAGAATGTTTGTGTTCTGTAGCTGTTGAGTGGTGCTGTATAGAATGTTTGTGTTCTGTAGCTGTTGAGTTGTGCTGTATAGAATGTTTGTGTTCTATAGCTGTTGAGTGGTGCTGTGTAGAATGTTTGGGTTCTGTAGCTGTTGAGTGGTGCTGTATAGAATGTTTGTGTTCTGTAGCTCTTGAGTGGTGCTGTATAGAGTGTTTGTGTTCTGTGGCTGTTGGGTGGTGCTGCAAAGAATGTTTGTGTTCTATAGCTGTTGAGTGGTGCTGTATAGAATGTTTGTGTTCTGTAGCTGGTGAGTGCTGCTGTATAGAATGTTTGTGTTCTGTAGCTGTTGAGTGGTGCTGTATAGAATGTTTGTGTTCTGTTGGTCTTGAGTGGTGTTGTATAGAATGTTTGCGGTCTATAGCTGTTGAGTGGTGCTGTATAGAATGTTTGTGTTCTGTAGCTGTTGAGTGGTGCTGTATAGAACGTTCGTGTTCTGTAGCTGTTGAGTGGTGCTGTATGGAATGTTTGTGTTCTGTAGCTGTTGAGTGGTGCTGTATAAAATGTTTGTGTTCTGTAGCTGTTGAGTGGTGCTGTATAGAATGTTTGGGGTCTGTAGCTGTTGAGTGGTGCTGTATAGAATGTTTGTGTTCTGTAGCTGTTGAGTGCTGCTGTATACAATAATTGTGTTCTGTAGCTGTTGAGTGGTGCTGAAAAGAATGTTTGTGTTCTGTAGCTGTTGAGTGGTGCTGTATAGAATGTTTGTGTTCTGTAGCTGGTGAGTGGTGCTGTATAGAATGTTTGTGTTCTATAGCTGTTGGCTGGTGCTGTATAGAATGTTTGTGTTCTGTAGCTGTTGAGTGGTGCTGTACAGAATGTTTGTGTTCTATAGCTGTTGAGTGGTGCTGTATAGAATGTTTGTGTTCTATAGCTGATGAGGGGTGCTGTATAGAATGTTCGTGTTCTGTAGCTGTTAAAAGGTGCTGTATAAAATAATTGTGTTCTATAGCTGTTGAGTGGTGCTGTATAGAATGTTTGTGCTCTGTAGCTGTTGAGTGATGCTGTATAGAATGTTTGTGTTCTGTAGCTGTTGAGTTGTGCTGTATAGAGTGTTTGTGTTCTGTAGCTGTTGAGTGGTGCTGTATAGAATGTTTGTGTTCTATAGCTGTTGAGTGGTGCTGTATAGAATGTTGGTGTTCTGAAGCTGTTGAGTGGTGCTGTATAGAATGTTTGTGTTCTGTAGCTATTGAGTGGTGCTGAATAGAATGTTTGTGTTCTGTAGCTGTTGAGTGGTACTGTATAGAATGTTTGTGTTCTGTAGCTGTTGAGTGGTGCTGTATAGAATTTTTGTGTTCTATAGCTGTTGAGTGGTGCTGTATAGAATGTTTGTGTTCTGTAGCTGTTGAGTGGTGCTGTATAGAATGTTTGTGTTCTGTAGCTGTTGAGTGGTGCTGTATAGAGTGTTTGTGTTCTGTAGCTGTTGGGTGGTGCTGTAAAGAATGTTTGTGTTCTATAGCTGTTGAGTGGTGCTGTATAGAATGTTTGTGTTCTATAGCTGTTGACTGGTGCTGTATAGAGTGTTTGTGATCTGTAGCTGTTGATTGGTGCTGTATAGAATGTTTGTGTTCTGTAGCTGTTGAGTGGTGCTGTATAGAATGTTTGTGTTCTGTAGCTGTTGAGTGGTGCTGTATAGAATGTTTGTGTTCTGTAGCTGTTGAGTGGTGCTGTATAGAATGTTTGTGTTGTGCAGCTGTTGAGTGGTGCTGTATAGAATGTTTGTGTTATGTTGGTCTTGAGTGGTGTTGTATAGAATGTTTGTGTTCTATAGCTGTTGAGTGGTGCTGTATAGAGTGTTTGTGATCTGTAGCTGTTGATTGGTGCTGTATAGAATGTTTGTGTTCTGTAGCTGTTGAGTGGTGCTGTATAGAATGTTTGTGTTCTGTAGCTGTTGAGTGGTGCTCTATAGAATGTTTGTGTTCTGTAGCTGTTGAGTGGTGCTGAATAGAATGTTTGTGTTCTGTAGCTTTTGAGTGGTGCTGTATAGAATGTTTGTGTTCTGTAGCTGTTGAGTGGTGCTGTATAGAATGTTTGTGTTCTGTAGCTGTTGAGTGGTGCTGTATATAATGTTTGTGTTCTATAGCTGTTGAGTTGTGCTGTATAGAATGTTTGTGTTCTGTAGGTTGTGAGTGGAGCTGTATAGAATGTTTGTGTTCTGTAGCTGTTGAGTGGTGCTGTATAGAATGTTTGTGTTCTATAGCTGTTGAGTGGTGCTGTATAGAATGTTTGTGTTCTGTAGCTTTTGAGTGGTGCTGTATAGAATGTTTGTGTTCTGTAGCTATTGAGTGGTGCTAAATAGAATGTTTGTGTTCTGTAGCTGGTGAGTGGTGCTGTATAGAATGTTTGTGTTCTGTAGCTGTTGAGTTGTGCTGTATAGAATGTTTGTGTTCTATAGCTGTTGAGTGGTGCTGTATAGAATGTTTGTGTTCTGTAGCTGTTCAGTGGTGCTGTATAAAATATTTGTGTTCTGTAGCTGTTGAGTGGTGCTGCATAGAGAGTTTGTGTTCTTTAGCTGTTGGGTGGTGCTGTAAAGAATGTTTGTGTTCTATAGCTGTTGAGTGGTGCTGTACAGAATGTTTGTGTTCTGTAGCTGGTGAGTGGTGCTGTATCGAATGTTTGTGTTCTGTAGCTGTTGAGTGGTGCTGTATAGAATGTTTGTGTTCTGTAGCTGTTGAGTGGTGCTGTATAGAATGTTTGTGTTGTGCAGCTGTTGAGTTGTGCTGTATAGAATGTTTGTGTAATGTTGGTCTTAAGTGGTGTTGTATAGAATGTTTGTGGTCTATAGCTGTTGAGTGGTGCTGTATAGAGTGTTTAATTATGTAGCCATTGAGTGGTGTTGTATAGAATGTTTGTGCTTTGTAGCTGTTGAGTGGTGCTGTATAGAATGTTTGTGTTATACAGCTGTTGAGTGGTGCTGTATAGAATGTTCACATTCTGTAGCTGTTTAGTGGTGCGGTATAGAGTGTTTGTGTTCTGTAGCTGTTGAGTGGTGCTGTATAGAATGTTTGTGTTCTGTAGCTGTTGAGTGGTGCTGTATAGAATGTTTGTGTTCTGTAGCTGTTGAGTGGTGCTGTATAGAATGTTCGTGTTCTGTAGCCGTTGAGTGGTGCTGTATAGAGTTTTTCTGTTCTGTGGCTGTTGAGTGGTGCTGAATAGAATGTTTGTGTTCTATAGCTGTTGAGTGGTGCTGTATAGAATGTTTGTGTTCTGTAGCTGTTGAGTGGTGCTGTATAGAACGTTCATGTTCTGTAGCTGTTAAGTGGTGCTGTATAGAATGTTTGTGTTCTGTAGCTGATGAGGGGTGCTGTATAGAATGTTTGTGTTCTGTAGCTGTTAAGTGGTGCTGTATAAAATAATTGTGTTCTATAGCTGTTGAGTGGTGCTGTATAGAATGTTTGTGCTCTGTAGCTGTTGAATGATGCAGTATAGAATGGTTGTGTTCTGTAGGTGTTGAGTTGTGCTGTATAGAGTGTTTGTGTTCTGTAGCTGTTGAGTGGTGCTGTATAGAATGTTTGTGTTCTATAGCTGTTGAGTGGTGCTGTATAGAATGTTGGTGTTCTGAAACTGTTGAGTGGTGCTGTATAGAATGTTTGTGTTCTGTAGCTATTGAGTGGTGCTGAATAGAATGTTTGTGTTCTGTAGCTGTTGAGTGGTGCTGTATAGAATGTTTGTGTTCTGTAGATGTTGAGTGCTGCTGTATAGAATAATTGTGTTCTGTAGCTGTTGAGTGGTGCTGAAAAGAATGTTTGTGTTCTGTAGCTGTTGAGTGGTGCTGTATAGAATGTTTGTGTTCTGTAGCTGTTGAGTTGTGCTGTATAGAATGTTTGTGTTCTGTAGCTGTTGAGTGGTGCTGTATAGAATGTTTGTGTTCTATAGCTGTTGAGTTGTGCTGTATATAATATTTAGGTTCTATAGCTGTTGAGTGATGCTGTATAGAATGTCTGTGTTATGTAGCTGTTGAGTGGTGCTGAATAGAATGTTTGTGTTCTGTAGCTGTTGAGTGGTGCTGTATAGAATGTTTGTGTTCTGTAGCTGTTGAGTTGTGCTGTATAGAATGTTTGTGTTCTATAGCTGTTGAGTGGTGATGTGTAGAATGTTTGGGTTCTGTAGCTGTTGAGTGGTGCTGTATAGAATGTTTGTGTTCTGTAGCTCTTGAGTGGTGCTGTATAGAGTGTTTGTGTTCTGTGGCTGTTGGGTGGTGCTGCAAAGAATGTTTGTGTTCTATAGCTGTTGAGTGGTGCTGTATAGAATGTTTGTGTTCTGTAGCTGGTGAGTGGTGCTGTATAGAATGTTTGTGTTCTGTAGCTGTTGAGTGGTGCTGTATAGAATGTTTGTGTTCTGTTGGTCTTGAGTGGTGTTGTATAGAATGTTTGCGGTCTATATCTGTTCAGTGGTGCTGTATAGAGTGTTTAATTATGTAGCCGTTGAGTGGTGTTGTATAGAATGTTTGTCCTCTGTAGCTGTTGAGTGGTGCTGTATAGAATGTTTGTGTTCTACAGCTGTTGAGTGGTGCTGTATAGAATGTTTACATTCTGTAGCTGTTGAGTGGTGCTGTATAGAGTGTTTGTGTTCTGTAGCTGTTGAGTGGTGCTGTATAGAATGTTTGTGTTCTGTAGCTGTTGAGTGGTGCTGTATAGAATGTTTGTGTTCTGTAGCTGTTGAGTGGTGCTGTATAGAATGTTTGTGTTCTGTAGCTGTTGAGTGGTGCTGTATAGAATGTTTGTGTTCTGTAGCTGTTGAGTGGTGCTGTATAGAATGTTCGTGTTATGTAGCTGTTGAGTGGTGCTGTATAGAGTTTTTCTGTTCTGTAGCTGTTGAGTGGTGCTGTATATAGAATGTTTGTGTTCTGTAGCTGTTGAGTGGTGCTGAATAGAATGTTTGTGTTCTATAGCTGTTGAGTGGTGCTGTATAGAACGTTTGTGTTCTGTAGCTGTTGAGTGGTGCTGTATAGAACGTTTGTGTTCTGTAGCTGTTGAGTGGTGCTGTATAGAATGTTTGTGTTCTGTAGCTGTTGAGTGGTGCTGTATAAAATGTTTGTGTTCTGTAGCTGTTGAGTGGTGCTGTATAGAATGTTTGGGGTCTGTAGCTGTTGAGTGGTGCTATATAGAATGTTTGTGTTCTGTAGCTGTTGAGTGCTGCTGTATAGAATAATTGTGTTCTGTAGCTGTTGAGTGGTGCTGAAAAGAATGTTTGTGTTCTGTAGCTGTTGAGTGGTGCTGTATAGAACGTTTGTGTTCTGTAGCTGTTGAGTGGTGCTGTATAGAATGTTTGTGTTCTGTAGCTGTTGAGTGGTGCTGTATAAAATGTTTGTGTTCTGTAGCTGTTGAGTGGTGCTGTATAGAATGTTTGGGGTCTGTAGCTGTTGAGTGGTGCTATATAGAATGTTTGTGTTCTGTAGCTGTTGAGTGCTGCTGTATAGAATAATTGTGTTCTGTAGCTGTTGAGTGGTGCTGAAAAGAATGTTTGTGTTCTGTAGCTGTTGAGTGGTGCTGTATAGAGTGTTTGTGTTCTGTAGCTGTTGAGTGGTGCTGTATAGAATGTTTGTGTTCTGTAGCTGTTGAGTGTTGCTGTATAGAATGATTGTGTTCTGTAGCTGTTGCGTGGTGCTGTATAGAATGTTTGTGTTCTGTAGCTGTTGAGTGGTGCTGTATAGAATGTTTGTGTTCTGTAGCTGTTGAGTGGTGCTGTATAGAATGTTCGTGTTCTGTAGCTGTTGAGTGGTGCTGTATAGAGTTTTTCTGTTCTGTAGCTGTTGAGTGGTGCTGTATATAATGTTTGTGTTCTGTAGCTGTTGAGTGGTGCTGAATAGAATGTTTGTGTTCTATAGCTGTTGAGTGGTGCTGTATAGAATGTTTGTGTTCTGTAGCTGTTGAGTGGTGCTGTATAGAACGTTTGTGTTCTGTAGCTGTTGAGTGGTGCTGTATAAAATGTTTGTGTTCTGTAGCTGTTGAGTGGTGCTGTATAGAATGTTTGGGGTCTGTAGCTGTTGAGTGGTGCTATATAGAATGTTTGTGTTCTGTAGCTGTTGAGTGGTGCTGTATAGAATGTTTGGGGTCTGTAGCTGTTGAGTGGTGCTATATAGAATGTTTGTGTTCTGTAGCTGTTGAGTGCTGCTGTATAGAATAATTGTGTTCTGTAGCTGTTGAGTGGCGCTGAAAAGAATGTTTGTGTTCTGTAGCTGTTGAGTGGTGCTGTATAGAATGTTTGTGTTCTATAGCTGTTGAGTGGTGCTGTATAGAATGTTTGTGTTCTGTAGCTGTTGAGTGGTGCTGTATAGAATGTTTGTGTTCTGTAGCTGTTGAGTTGTGCTGTATAGAATGTTTGTGTTCTATAGCTGTTGAGTGGTGCTGTGTAGAATGTTTGGGTTCTGTAGCTGTTGAGTGGTGCTGTATAGAATGTTTGTGTTCTGTAGCTCTTGAGTGGTGCTGTATAGAGTGTTTGTGTTCTGTAGCTGTTGGGTGGTGCTGTAAAGAATGTTTGTGTTCTATAGCTGTTGAGTGGTGCTGTATAGAATGTTTGTGTTCTGTAGCTGGTGAGTGGTGCTGTATAGAATGTTTGTGTTCTGTAGCTGTTGAGTGGTGCTGTATAGAATGTTCGTGTTCTGTAGCTGTTGAGTGGTGCTGTATAGAGTTTTTCTGTTCTGTAGCTGTTGAGTGGTGCTGTATATAATGTTTGTGTTCTGTAGCTGTTGAGTGGTGCTGAATAGAATGTTTGTGTTCTATAGCTGTTGAGTGGTGCTGTATAGAACGTTTGTGTTCTGTAGCTGTTGAGTGGTGCTGTATAGAACGTTTGTGTTCTGTAGCTGTTGAGTGGTGCTGTATAAAATGTTTGTGTTCTGTAGCTGTTGAGTGGTGCTGTATAGAATGTTTGGGGTCTGTAGCTGTTGAGTGGTGCTATATAGAATGTTTGTGTTCTGTAGCTGTTGAGTGGTGCTGTATAGAATGTTTGGGGTCTGTAGCTGTTGAGTGGTGCTATATAGAATGTTTGTGTTCTGTAGCTGTTGAGTGCTGCTGTATAGAATAATTGTGTTCTGTAGCTGTTGAGTGGCGCTGAAAAGAATGTTTGTGTTCTGTAGCTGTTGAGTGGTGCTGTATAGAATGTTTGTGTTCTATAGCTGTTGAGTGGTGCTGTATAGAATGTTTGTGTTCTGTAGCTGTTGAGTGGTGCTGTATAGAATGTTTGTGTTCTGTAGCTGTTGAGTTGTGCTGTATAGAATGTTTGTGTTCTATAGCTGTTGAGTGGTGCTGTGTAGAATGTTTGGGTTCTGTAGCTGTTGAGTGGTGCTGTATAGAATGTTTGTGTTCTGTAGCTCTTGAGTGGTGCTGTATAGAGTGTTTGTGTTCTGTAGCTGTTGGGTGGTGCTGTAAAGAATGTTTGTGTTCTATAGCTGTTGAGTGGTGCTGTATAGAATGTTTGTGTTCTGTAGCTGGTGAGTGGTGCTGTATAGAATGTTTGTGTTCTGTAGCTGTTGAGTGGTGCTGTATAGAATGTTTGTGTTCTGTTGGTCTTGAGTGGTGTTGTATAGAATGTTTGTGGTCTGTAGCTGTTGAGTGGTGCTGTATAGAGTGTTTAATTATGTAGCCGTTGAGTGGTGTTGTATAGAATGTTTGTGCTCTGTAGCTGTTGTGTGGTGCTGTATAGAATGTTTGTGTTATACAGCTGTTGAGTGGTGCTGTATAGAATGTTCACATTCTGTAGCTGTTTAGTGGTGCGGTATAGAGTGTTTGTGTTCTGTAGCTGTTGAGTGGTACTGTATAGAATGTTTGTGTTCTGTAGCTGTTGAGTGGTGCTGTATAGAATGTTTGTGTTCTGTAGCTGTTGCGTGGTGCTGTATAAAATGTTTGTGTTCTGTAGCTGTTGAGTGGTGCTGTATAGAATGTTTGTGTTCTGTAGCTGTTGAGTGGTGCTGTATAGAATGTTCGTGTTCTGTAGCCGTTGAGTGGTGCTGTATAGAGTTTTTCTGTTCTGTAGCTGTTGAGTGGTGCTGAATAGAATGTTTGTGTTCTATAGCTGTTGAGTGGTGCTGTATAGAATGTTTGTGTTCTGTAGCTGTTGAGTGGTGCTGTATAGAACGTTTGTGTTATGTAGCTGTTAAGTGGTGCTGTATAGAATGTTTGTGTTCTGTAGCTGTTGAGTGGTGCTGTATAGAATGTTTGTGTTCTGTAGCTGTTGAGTGGTGCTGTATAGAATGTTTGTGTTCTGTAGCTGTTGCGTGGTGCTGTATAGAATGTTTGTGTTCTGTAGCTGTTGAGTGGTGCTGTATAGAATGTTTGTGTTCTGTAGCTGTTGAGTGGTGCTGTATAGAATGTTCGTGTTATGTAGCTGTTGAGTGGTGCTGTATAGAGTTTTTCTGTTCTGTAGCTGTTGAGTGGTGCTGTATATAATGTTTGTGTTCTGTAGCTGTTGAGTGGTGCTGAATAGAATGTTTGTGTTCTATAGCTGTTGAGTGGTGCTGTATAGAACGTTTGTGTTCTGTAGCTGTTGAGTGGTGCTGTATAGAACGTTTGTGTTCTGTAGCTGTTGAGTGGTGCTGTATAGAATGTTTGTGTTCTGTAGCTGTTGAGTGGTGCTGTATAGAATGTTTGTGTTCTGTAGCTGTTGAGTGGTGCTGTATAGAATGTTTGGGGTCTGTAGCTGTTGAGTGGTGCTATATAGAATGTTTGTGTTCTGTAGCTGTTGAGTGCTGCTGTATAGAATAATTGTGTTCTGTAGCTGTTGAGTGGTGCTGAAAAGAATGTTTGTGTTCTGTAGCTGTTGAGTGGTGCTGTATAGAACGTTTGTGTTCTGTAGCTGTTGAGTGGTGCTGTATAGAATGTTTGTGTTCTGTAGCTGTTGAGTGGTGCTGTATAAAATGTTTGTGTTCTGTAGCTGTTGAGTGGTGCTGTATAGAATGTTTGGGGTCTGTAGCTGTTGAGTGGTGCTATATAGAATGTTTGTGTTCTGTAGCTGTTGAGTGCTGCTGTATAGAATAATTGTGTTCTGTAGCTGTTGAGTGGTGCTGAAAAGAATGTTTGTGTTCTGTAGCTGTTGAGTGGTGCTGTATAGAGTGTTTGTGTTCTGTAGCTGTTGAGTGGTGCTGTATAGAATGTTTGTGTTCTGTAGCTGTTGAGTGTTGCTGTATAGAATGATTGTGTTCTGTAGCTGTTGCGTGGTGCTGTATAGAATGTTTGTGTTCTGTAGCTGTTGAGTGGTGCTGTATAGAATGTTTGTGTTCTGTAGCTGTTGAGTGGTGCTGTATAGAATGTTCGTGTTCTGTAGCTGTTGAGTGGTGCTGTATAGAGTTTTTCTGTTCTGTAGCTGTTGAGTGGTGCTGTATATAATGTTTGTGTTCTGTAGCTGTTGAGTGGTGCTGAATAGAATGTTTGTGTTCTATAGCTGTTGAGTGGTGCTGTATAGAACGTTTGTGTTCTGTAGCTGTTGAGTGGTGCTGTATAGAACGTTTGTGTTCTGTAGCTGTTGAGTGGTGCTGTATAAAATGTTTGTGTTCTGTAGCTGTTGAGTGGTGCTGTATAGAATGTTTGGGGTCTGTAGCTGTTGAGTGGTGCTATATAGAATGTTTGTGTTCTGTAGCTGTTGAGTGGTGCTGTATAGAATGTTTGGGGTCTGTAGCTGTTGAGTGGTGCTATATAGAATGTTTGTGTTCTGTAGCTGTTGAGTGCTGCTGTATAGAATAATTGTGTTCTGTAGCTGTTGAGTGGCGCTGAAAAGAATGTTTGTGTTCTGTAGCTGTTGAGTGGTGCTGTATAGAATGTTTGTGTTCTATAGCTGTTGACTGGTGCTGTATAGAATGTTTGTGTTCTGTAGCTGTTGAGTGGTGCTGTATAGAATGTTTGTGTTCTGTAGCTGTTGAGTTGTGCTGTATAGAATGTTTGTGTTCTATAGCTGTTGAGTGGTGCTGTGTAGAATGTTTGGGTTCTGTAGCTGTTGAGTGGTGCTGTATAGAATGTTTGTGTTCTGTAGCTCTTGAGTGGTGCTGTATAGAGTGTTTGTGTTCTGTAGCTGTTGGGTGGTGCTGTAAAGAATGTTTGTGTTCTATAGCTGTTGAGTGGTGCTGTATAGAATGTTTGTGTTCTGTAGCTGGTGAGTGGTGCTGTATAGAATGTTTGTGTTCTGTAGCTGTTGAGTGGTGCTGTATAGAATGTTCGTGTTCTGTAGCTGTTGAGTGGTGCTGTATAGAGTTTTTCTGTTCTGTAGCTGTTGAGTGGTGCTGTATATAATGTTTGTGTTCTGTAGCTGTTGAGTGGTGCTGAATAGAATGTTTGTGTTCTATAGCTGTTGAGTGGTGCTGTATAGAACGTTTGTGTTCTGTAGCTGTTGAGTGGTGCTGTATAGAACGTTTGTGTTCTGTAGCTGTTGAGTGGTGCTGTATAAAATGTTTGTGTTCTGTAGCTGTTGAGTGGTGCTGTATAGAATGTTTGGGGTCTGTAGCTGTTGAGTGGTGCTATATAGAATGTTTGTGTTCTGTAGCTGTTGAGTGGTGCTGTATAGAATGTTTGGGGTCTGTAGCTGTTGAGTGGTGCTATATAGAATGTTTGTGTTCTGTAGCTGTTGAGTGCTGCTGTATAGAATAATTGTGTTCTGTAGCTGTTGAGTGGCGCTGAAAAGAATGTTTGTGTTCTGTAGCTGTTGAGTGGTGCTGTATAGAATGTTTGTGTTCTATAGCTGTTGACTGGTGCTGTATAGAATGTTTGTGTTCTGTAGCTGTTGAGTGGTGCTGTATAGAATGTTTGTGTTCTGTAGCTGTTGAGTTGTGCTGTATAGAATGTTTGTGTTCTATAGCTGTTGAGTGGTGCTGTGTGTAGAATGTTTGGGTTCTGTAGCTGTTGAGTGGTGCTGTATAGAATGTTTGTGTTCTGTAGCTCTTGAGTGGTGCTGTATAGAGTGTTTGTGTTCTGTAGCTGTTGGGTGGTGCTGTAAAGAATGTTTGTGTTCTATAGCTGTTGAGTGGTGCTGTATAGAATGTTTGTGTTCTGTAGCTGGTGAGTGGTGCTGTATAGAATGTTTGTGTTCTGTAGCTGTTGAGTGGTGCTGTATAGAATGTTTGTGTTCTGTTGGTCTTGAGTGGTGTTGTATAGAATGTTTGTGGTCTGTAGCTGTTGAGTGGTGCTGTATAGAGTGTTTAATTATGTAGCCGTTGAGTGGTGTTGTATAGAATGTTTGTGCTCTGTAGCTGTTGTGTGGTGCTGTATAGAATGTTTGTGTTATACAGCTGTTGAGTGGTGCTGTATAGAATGTTCACATTCTGTAGCTGTTTAGTGGTGCGGTATAGAGTGTTTGTGTTCTGTAGCTGTTGAGTGGTACTGTATAGAATGTTTGTGTTCTGTAGCTGTTGAGTGGTGCTGTATAGAATGTTTGTGTTCTGTAGCTGTTGCGTGGTGCTGTATAAAATGTTTGTGTTCTGTAGCTGTTGAGTGGTGCTGTATAGAATGTTTGTGTTCTGTAGCTGTTGAGTGGTGCTGTATAGAATGTTCGTGTTCTGTAGCCGTTGAGTGGTGCTGTATAGAGTTTTTCTGTTCTGTAGCTGTTGAGTGGTGCTGAATAGAATGTTTGTGTTCTATAGCTGTTGAGTGGTGCTGTATAGAATGTTTGTGTTCTGTAGCTGTTGAGTGGTGCTGTATAGAATGTTTGTGTTCTGTAGCTGTTGAGTGGTGCTGTATAGAATGTTTGTGTTCTGTAGCTGTTGAGTGGTGCTGTATAGAATGTTTGTGTTCTGTAGCTGTTGAGTGGTGCTGTATAGAATGTTTGTGGTCTTTAGCTGTTGAGTGGTGCTGTATAGAATGTTTGTGTTCTGTAGCTGTTGAGTGGTGCTGTATAGAATGTTTGTGTTCTGTAGCTGTTGAGTGGTGCTGTATAGAATGTTTGGGGTCTGTAGCTGTTGAGTGGTGCTGTATAGAATGTTTGTGTTCTGTAGCTGTTGAGTGGTGCTGTATAGAATGTTTGTGTTCTGTAGCTGTTGAGTGGTGCTGTATAGAATGTTTGTGTTCTGTAGCTGTTGAGTGGTGCTGTATAGAATGTTTGTGGTCTGTAGCTGTTGAGTGGTGCTGTATACAATGTTTGTGTTCTGTAGCTGTTGAGTGCTGCTGTATAGAATAATTGTGTTCTGTAGCTGTTGAGTGGTGCTGTATAGAATGTTTGGGTTCTGTAGCTGGTGAGTGGTGCTGTATAGAATGTTTGTGTTCTATAGCTGTTGACTGGTGCTGTATAGAATGTTTGTGTTCTGTAGCTGTTGAGTGGTGCTGTACAGAATGTTTGTGTTCTATAATTGTTGAGTGGTGCTGTATAGAATGTTTGTGTTCTATAGCTGATGAGGGGTGCTGTATAGAATGTTTGTGTTCTGTAGCTGTTAAATGGTGCTGTATAAAATAATTGTGTTCTATAGCTGTTGAGTGGTGCTGTATAGAATGTTTGTGCGCTGTAGCTGTTGAGTGATGCTGTATAGAATGTTTGTGTTCTGTAGCTGTTGAGTTGTGCTGTATAGAGTGTTTGTGTTCTGTAGCTGTTAAGTGGTGCTGTATAGAATGTTTGTGTTCTATAGCTGTTGAGTGGTGCTGTATAGAATGTTGGTGTTCTGAAACTGTTGAGTGGTGCTGTATAGAATGTTTGTGTTCTGTAGCTATTGAGTGGTGCTGAATAGAATGTTTGTGTTCTGTAGCTGTTGAGTGGTGCTGTATAGAATGTTTGTGTTCTGTAGATGTTGAGTGCTGCTGTATAGAATAATTGTGTTCTGTAGCTGTTGAGTGGTGCTGAAAAGAATGTTTGTGTTCTGTAGCTGTTGAGTGGTGCTGTATAGAATGTTTGTGTTCTGTAGCTGTTGAGTTGTGCTGTATGGAATGTTTGTGTTCTGTAGCTGTTGAGTGGTACTGTATAGAATGTTTGTGTTCTATAGCTGTTGAGTTGTGCTGTATATAATATTTAGGTTCTATAGCTGTTGAGTGGTGCTGTATAGAATGTCTGTGTTATGTAGCTGTTGAGTGGTGCTGAATAGAATGTTTGTGTTCTGTAGCTGGTGAGTGGTGCTGTATAGAATGTTTTTTCTGTAGCTGTTGAGTGGTGCTGTATAGAATGTTTGTGTTCTGTTGGTCTTGAGTGGTGTTGTATAGAATGTTTGTGGTCTATAGCTGTTGAGTGGTGCTGTATAGAGTGTTTAATTATGTAGCCGTTGAGTGGTGTTGTATAGAATGTTTGTGCTCTGTAGCTGTTGAGTGGTGCTGTATAGAATGTTTGTATTATACAGCTGTTGAGTGGTGCTGTATAGAATGTTCACATTCTGTAGCTGTTTAGTGGTGCGGTATAGAGTGTTTGTGTTCTGTAGCTGTTGAGTGGTACTGTATAGAATGTTTGTGTTCTGTAGCTGTTGAGTGGTGCTGTATAGAATGTTTGTGTTCTGTAGCTGTTGCGTGGTGCTGTATAAAATGTTTGTGTTCTGTAGCTGTTGAGTGGTGCTGTATAGAATGTTTGTGTTCTGTAGCTGTTGAGTGGTGCTGTATAGAATGTTCGTGTTCTGTAGCCGTTGAGTGGTGCTGTATAGAGTTTTTCTGTTCTGTAGCTGTTTAGTGGTGCTGAATAGAATGTTTGTGGTCTTTAGCTGTTGAGTGGTGCTGTATAGAATGTTTGTGTTCTGTAGCTGTTGCGTGGTGCTGCTGTATAAAATGTTTGTGTTCTGTAGCTGTTGAGTGGTGCTGTATAGAACGTTCGTGTTCTGTAGCTGTTAAGTGGTGCTGTATAGAATGTTTGTGTTCTGTAGCTGTTGAGTGGTGCTGTATAGGATGTTTGTGTTCTGTAGCCGTTGAGTGGTGCTGTATAGAATGTTTGTGGTCTTTAGCTGTTGAGTGGTGCTGTATAGAATGTTTGTGTTCTGTAGCTGTTGAGTGGTGCTGTATAGAATGTTTGTGTTCTGTAGCTGTTGAGTGGTGCTGTATAGAATGTTTGTGTTCTGTAGCTGTTGAGTGGTGCTGTATATAATGTTTGTGTTCTGTAGCTGTTGAGTGGTGCTGTATAGAATGTTTGTGTTCTGTAGCTGTTGAGTGGTGCTGTATAGAATGTTTGTGTTCTGTAGCTGTTGAGTGGTGCTGTATAGAATGTTTGTGTTCTGTAGCTGTTGAGTGGTGCTGTATAGAATGTTTGTGGTCTGTAGCTGTTGAGTGGTGCTGTATACAATGTTTGTGTTCTGTAGCTGTTGAGTGCTGCTGTATAGAATAATTGTGTTCTGTAGCTGTTGAGTGGTGCTGTATAGAATGTTTGTGTTCTGTAGCTGGTGAGTGGTGCTGTATAGAATGTTTGTGTTCTATAGCTGTTGACTGGTGCTGTATAGAATGTTTGTGTTCTGTAGCTGTTGAGTGGTGCTGTACAGAATGTTTGTGTTCTATAGCTGTTGAGTGGTGCTGTATAGAATGTTTGTGTTCTGTAGCTGTTGAGTGGTGCTGTATAGAATGTTTGTGTTCTGTAGCTGTTAAATGGTGCTGTTTAAAATAATTGTGTTCTATAGCTGTTGAGTGGTGCTGTATAGAATGATTGTGCTCTGTAGCTGTTGAGTGATGCTGTATAGAATGTTTGTGTTCTGTAGCTGTTGAGTTGTGCTGTATAGAGTGTTTGTGTTCTGTAGCTGTTAAGTGGTGCTGTATAGAATGTTTGTGTTCTATAGCTGTTGAGTGGTGCTGTATAGAATGTTGGTGTTCTGAAACTGTTGAGTGGTGCTGTATAGAATGTTTGTGTTCTGTAGCTATTGAGTGGTGCTGAATAGAATGTTTGTGTTCTGTAGCTGTTGAGTGGTGCTGTATAGAATGTTTGTGTTCTGTAGATGTTGAGTGCTGCTGTATAGAATAATTGTGTTCTGTAGCTGTTTGAGTGGTGCTGAAAAGAATGTTTGTGTTCTGTAGCTGTTGAGTGGTGCTGTATAGAATGTTTGTGTTCTGTAGCTGTTGAGTTGTGCTGTATGGAATGTTTGTGTTCTGTAGCTGTTGAGTGGTACTGTATAGAATGTTTGTGTTCTATAGCTGTTGAGATGTGCTGTATATAATATTTAGGTTCTATAGCTGTTGAGTGGTGCTGTATAGAATGTCTGTGTTATGTAGCTGTTGAGTGGTGCTGAATAGAATGTTTGTGTTCTGTAGCTGTTGAGTGGTGCTGTATAGAATGTTTGTGTTCTGTAGCTGTTGAGTTGTGCTGTATAGAATGTTTGTGTTCTATAGCTGTTGAGTGGTGCTGTGTAGAATGTTTGGGTTCTGTAGCTGTTGAGTGGTGCTGTATAGAATGTTTGTGTTCTGTAGCTCTTGAGTGGTGCTGTATAGAGTGTTTGTGTTCTGTGGCTGTTGGGTGGTGCTGCAAAGAATGTTTGTGTTCTATAGCTGTTGAGTGGTGCTGTATAGAATGTTTGTGTTCTGTAGCTGGTGAGTGCTGCTGTATAGAATGTTTGTGTTCTGTAGCTGTTGAGTGGTGCTGTATAGAATGTTTGTGTTCTGTTGGTCTTGAGTGGTGTTGTATAGAATGTTTGCGGTCTATAGCTGTTGAGTGGTGCTGTATAGAGTGTTTAATTATGTAGCCGTTGAGTGGTGTTGTATAGTATGTTTGTCCTCTGTAGCTGTTGAGTGGTGCTGTATAGAATGTTTGTGTTCTACAGCTGTTGAGTGGTGCTGTATAGAATGTTTGTGTTCTGTAGCTGTTGAGTGGTGCTGTATAGAGTGTTTGTGTTCTGTAGCTGTTGAGTGGTGCTGTATAGAATGTTTGTGTTCTGTAGCTGTTGAGTGGTGCTGTATAGAATGTTTGTGTTCTGTAGCTGTTGAGTGGTGCTGTATAGAGTTTTTCTGTTCTGTAGCTGTTGAGTGGTGCTGTATAGAATGTTTGTGTTCTGTAGCTGTTGAGTGGTGCTGAATAGAATGTTTGTGTTCTATAGCTGTTGAGTGGTGCTGTATAGAATGTTTGTGTTCTGTAGCTGTTGAGTGGTGCTGTATAGAACGTTCGTGTTCTGTAGCTGTTGAGTGGTGCTGTATAGAATGTTTGTGTTCTGTAGCTGTTGAGTGGTGCTGTATAAAATGTTTGTGTTCTGTAGCTGTTGAGTGGTGCTGTATAGAATGTTTGGGGTCTGTAGCTGTTGAGTGGTGCTGTATAGAATGTTTGTGTTCTGTAGCTGTTGAGTGCTGCTGTATACAATAATTGTGTTCTGTAGCTGTTGAGTGGTGCTGAAAAGAATGTTTGTGTTCTGTAGCTGTTGAGTGGTGCTGTATAGAATGTTTGTGTTCTGTAGCTGGTGAGTGGTGCTGTATAGAATGTTTGTGTTCTATAGCTGTTGGCTGGTGCTGTATAGAATGTTTGTGTTCTGTAGCTGTTGAGTGGTGCTGTACAGAATGTTTGTGTTCTATAGCTGTTGAGTGGTGCTGTATAGAATGTTTGTGTTCTATAGCTGATGAGGGGTGCTGTATAGAATGTTCGTGTTCTGTAGCTGTTAAAAGGTGCTGTATAAAATAATTGTGTTCTATAGCTGTTGAGTGGTGCTGTATAGAATGTTTGTGCTCTGTAGCTGTTGAGTGATGCTGTATAGAATGTTTGTGTTCTGTAGCTGTTGAGTTGTGCTGTATAGAGTGTTTGTGTTCTGTAGCTGTTGAGTGGTGCTGTATAGAATGTTTGTGTTCTATAGCTGTTGAGTGGTGCTGTATAGAATGTTTGTGTTCTGTAGCTGTTGAGTGGTGCTGTATAGAATGTTTGTGTTCTGTAGCTATTGAGTGGTGCTGAATAGAATGTTTGTGTTCTGTAGCTGTTGAGTGGTACTTTATAGAATGTTTGTGTTCTGTAGCTGTTGAGTGGTGCTGTATAGAATTTTTGTGTTCTATAGCTGTTGAGTGGTGCTGTATAGAATGTTTGTGTTCTGTAGCTGTTGAGTGGTGCTGTATAGAATGTTTGTGTTCTGTAGCTGTTGAGTGGTGCTGTATAGAGTGTTTGTGTTCTGTAGCTGTTGGGTGGTGCTGTAAAGAATGTTTGTGTTCTATAGCTGTTGAGTGGTGCTGTATAGAATGTTTGTGTTCTATAGCTGTTGACTGGTGCTGTATAGAGTGTTTGTGATCTGTAGCTGTTGATTGGTGCTGTATAGAATGTTTGTGTTCTGTAGCTGTTGAGTGGTGCTGTATAGAATGTTTGTGTTCTGTAGCTGTTGAGTGGTGCTGTATAGAATGTTTGTGTTCTGTAGCTATTGAGTGGTGCTGTATAGAATGTTTGTGTTGTGCAGCTGTTGAGTGGTGCTGTATAGAATGTTTGTGTTATGTTGGTCTTGAGTGGTGTTGTATAGAATGTTTGTGTTCTATAGCTGTTGAGTGGTGCTGTATAGAGTGTTTGTGATCTGTAGCTGTTGATTGGTGCTGTATAGAATGTTTGTGTTCTGTAGCTGTTGAGTGGTGCTGTATAGAATGTTTGTGTTCTGTAGCTGTTGAGTGGTGCTGTATAGAATGTTTGTGTTCTGTAGCTGTTGAGTGGTGCTGAATAGAATGTTTGTGTTCTGTAGCTTTTGAGTGGTGCTGTATAGAATGTTTGTGTTCTGTAGCTGTTGAGTGGTGCTGTATAGAATGTTTGTGTTCTGTAGCTGTTGAGTGGTGCTGTATATAATGTTTGTGTTCTATAGCTGTTGAGTTGTGCTGTATAGAATGTTTGTGTTCTGTAGCTGGTGAGTGGTGCTGTATAGAATGTTTGTGTTCTGTAGCTGTTGAGTGGTGCTGTATAGAATGTTTGTGTTCTATAGCTGTTGAGTGGTGCTGTATAGAATGTTTGTGTTCTGTAGCTTTTGAGTGGTGCTGTATAGAATGTTTGTGTTCTGTAGCTATTGAGTGGTGCTAAATAGAATGTTTGTGTTCTGTAGCTGGTGAGTGGTGCTGTATAGAATGTTTGTGTTCTGTAGCTGTTGAGTGGTGCTGTATAGAATGTTTGTGTTCTATAGCTGTTGAGTGGTGCTGTATAGAATGTTTGTGTTCTGTAGCTGTTCAGTGGTGCTGTATAAAATATTTGTGTTCTGTAGCTGTTGAGTGGTGCTGCATAGAGTGTTTGTGTTCTTTAGCTGTTGGGTGGTGCTGTAAAGAATGTTTGTGTTCTATAGCTGTTGAGTGGTGCTGTACAGAATGTTTGTGTTCTGTAGCTGGTGAGTGGTGCTGTATCGAATGTTTGTGTTCTGTAGCTGTTGAGTGGTGCTGTATAGAATGTTTGTGTTCTGTAGCTGTTGAGTGGTGCTGTATAGAATGTTTGTGTTGTGCAGCTGTTGAGTGGTGCTGTATAGAATGTTTGTGTTATGTCGGTCTTAAGTGGTGTTGTATAGAATGTTTGTGGTCTATAGCTGTTGAGTGGTGCTGTATAGAGTGTTTAATTATGTAGCCATTGAGTGGTGTTGTATAGAATGTTTGTGCTCTGTAGCTGTTGAGTGGTGCTGTATAGAATGTTTGTGTTATACAGCTGTTGAGTGGTGCTGTATAGAATGTTCACATTCTGTAGCTGTTTAGTGGTGCGGTATAGAGTGTTTGTGTTCTGTAGCTGTTGAGTGGTGCTGTATAGAATGTTTGTGTTCTGTAGCTGTTGAGTGGTGCTGTAAAGAATGTTTGTGTTCTGTAGCTGTTGAGTGGTGCTGTATAGAATGTTCGTGTTCTGTAGCCGTTGAGTGGTGCTGTATAGAGTTTTTCTGTTCTGTGGCTGTTGAGTGGTGCTGAATAGAATGTTTGTGTTCTATAGCTGTTGAGTGGTGCTGTATAGAATGTTTGTGTTCTGTAGCTGTTGAGTGGTGCTGTATAGAACGTTCATGTTCTGTAGCTGTTAAGTGGTGCTGTATAGAATGTTTGTGTTCTGTAGCTGATGAGGGGTGCTGTATAGAATGTTTGTGTTCTGTAGCTGTTAAGTGGTGCTGTATAAAATAATTGTGTTCTATAGCTGTTGAGTGGTGCTGTATAGAATGTTTGTGTTCTGTAGATGTTGAGTGCTGCTGTATAGAATAATTGTGTTCTGTAGCTGTTGAGTGGTGCTGAAAAGAATGTTTGTGTTCTGTAGCTGTTGAGTGGTGCTGTATAGAATGTTTGTGTTCTGTAGCTGTTGAGTTGTGCTGTATAGAATGTTTGTGTTCTGTAGCTGTTGAGTGGTGCTGTATAGAATGTTTGTGTTCTATAGCTGTTGAGTTGTGCTGTATATAATATTTAGGTTCTATAGCTGTTGAGTGATGCTGTATAGAATGTCTGTGTTATGTAGCTGTTGAGTGGTGCTGAATAGAATGTTTGTGTTCTGTAGCTGTTGAGTGGTGCTGTATAGAATGTTTGTGTTCTGTAGCTGTTGAGTTGTGCTGTATAGAATGTTTGTGTTCTATAGCTGTTGAGTGGTGATGTGTAGAATGTTTGGGTTCTGTAGCTGTTGAGTGGTGCTGTATAGAATGTTTGTGTTCTGTAGCTCTTGAGTGGTGCTGTATAGAGTGTTTGTGTTCTGTGGCTGTTGGGTGGTGCTGCAAAGAATGTTTGTGTTCTATAGCTGTTGAGTGGTGCTGTATAGAATGTTTGTGTTCTGTAGCTGGTGAGTGGTGCTGTATAGAATGTTTGTGTTCTGTAGCTGTTGAGTGGTGCTGTATAGAATGTTTGTGTTCTGTTGGTCTTGAGTGGTGTTGTATAGAATGTTTGCGGTCTATATCTGTTCAGTGGTGCTGTATAGAGTGTTTAATTATGTAGCCGTTGAGTGGTGTTGTATAGAATGTTTGTCCTCTGTAGCTGTTGAGTGGTGCTGTATAGAATGTTTGTGTTCTACAGCTGTTGAGTGGTGCTGTATAGAATGTTTACATTCTGTAGCTGTTGAGTGGTGCTGTATACAGTGTTTGTGTTCTGTAGCTGTTGAGTGGTGCTGTATAGAATGTTTGTGTTCTGTAGCTGTTGAGTGGTGCTGTATAGAATGTTTGTGTTCTGTAGCTGTTGAGTGGTGCTGTATAGAATGTTTGTGTTCTGTAGCTGTTGAGTGGTGCTGTATAGAATGTTTGTGTTCTGTAGCTGTTGAGTGGTGCTGTATAGAATGTTCGTGTTATGTAGCTGTTGAGTGGTGCTGTATAGAGTTTTTCTGTTCTGTAGCTGTTGAGTGGTGCTGTATATAATGTTTGTGTTCTGTAGCTGTTGAGTGGTGCTGAATAGAATGTTTGTGTTCTATAGCTGTTGAGTGGTGCTGTATAGAACGTTTGTGTTCTGTAGCTGTTGAGTGGTGCTGTATAGAACGTTTGTGTTCTGTAGCTGTTGAGTGGTGCTGTATAGAATGTTTGTGTTCTGTAGCTGTTGAGTGGTGCTGTATAAAATGTTTGTGTTCTGTAGCTGTTGAGTGGTGCTGTATAGAATGTTTGGGGTCTGTAGCTGTTGAGTGGTGCTATATAGAATGTTTGTGTTCTGTAGCTGTTGAGTGCTGCTGTATAGAATAATTGTGTTCTGTAGCTGTTGAGTGGTGCTGAAAAGAATGTTTGTGTTCTGTAGCTGTTGAGTGGTGCTGTATAGAGTGTTTGTGTTCTGTAGCTGTTGAGTGGTGCTGTATAGAATGTTTGTGTTCTGTAGCTGTTGAGTGGTGCTGTATAGAATGTTTGTGTTCTGTAGCTGTTGAGTGGTGCTGTATAGAATGTTTGTGTTCTGTAGCTGTTGAGTGGTGCTGTATAGAATGTTTGTGTTCTGTAGCTGTTGAGTGGTGCTGTATAGAATGTTCGTGTTCTGTAGCTGTTGAGTGGTGCTGTATAGAGTTTTTCTGTTCTGTAGCTGTTGAGTGGTGCTGTATATAATGTTTGTGTTCTGTAGCTGTTGAGTGGTGCTGAATAGAATGTTTGTGTTCTATAGCTGTTGAGTGGTGCTGTATAGAACGTTTGTGTTCTGTAGCTGTTGAGTGGTGCTGTATAGAACGTTTGTGTTCTGTAGCTGTTGAGTGGTGCTGTATAAAATGTTTGTGTTCTGTAGCTGTTGAGTGGTGCTGTATAAAATGTTTGTGTTCTGTAGCTGTTGAGTGGTGCTGTATAGAATGTTTGGGGTCTGTAGCTGTTGAGTGGTGCTATATAGAATGTTTGTGTTCTGTAGCTGTTGAGTGGTGCTGTATAGAATGTTTGGGGTCTGTAGCTGTTGAGTGGTGCTATATAGAATGTTTGTGTTCTGTAGCTGTTGAGTGCTGCTGTATAGAATAATTGTGTTCTGTAGCTGTTGAGTGGTGCTGAAAAGAATGTTTGTGTTCTGTAGCTGTTGAGTGGTGCTGTATAGAATGTTTGTGTTCTATAGCTGTTGACTGGTGCTGTATAGAATGTTTGTGTTCTGTAGCTGTTGAGTGGTGCTGTACAGAATGTTTGTGTTCTATAGCTGTTGAGTGGTGCTGTATAGAATGTTTGTGTTCTATAGCTGATGAGGGGTGCTGTATAGAATGTTCATGTTCTGTAGCTGTTAAGTGGTGCTGTATAAAATAATTGTGTTCTATAGCTGTTGAGTGGTGCTGTATAGAATGTTTGTGCTCTGTAGCTGTTGAGTGATGCTGTATAGAATGTTTGTGTTCTGTAGCTGTTGAGTTGTGCTGTATAGAGTGTTTGTGTTCTGTAGCTGTTGAGTGGTGCTGTATAGAATGTTTGTGTTCTATAGCTGTTGAGTGGTGCTGTATAGAATGTTGGTGTTCTGAAGCTGTTGAGTGGTGCTGTATAGAATGTTTGTGTTCTGTAGCTATTGAGTGGTGCTGAATAGAATGTTTGTGTTCTGTAGCTGTTGAGTGGTACTGTATAGAATGTTTGTGTTCTGTAGCTGTTGAGTGGTGCTGTATAGAATTTTTGTGTTCTATAGCTGTTGAGTGGTGCTGTATAGAATGTTTGTGTTATGTAGCTGTTGAGTGGTGCTGTATAGAATGTTTGTGTTCTGTAGCTGTTGAGTGGTGCTGTATAGAGTGTTTGTGTTCTGTAGCTGTTGGGTGGTGCTGTAAAGAATGTTTGTGTTCTATAGCTGTTGAGTGGTGCTGTATAGAATGTTTGTGTTCTATAGCTGTTGACTGGTGCTGTATAGAGTGTTTGTGATCTGTAGCTGTTGATTGGTGCTGTATAGAATGTTTGTGTTCTGTAGCTGTTGAGTGGTGCTGTATAGAATGTTTGTGTTCTGTAGCTGTTGGGGGGTGCTGTATAGAATGTTTGTGTTTTGAAGCTGTTGAGTGGTGCTTGTTTCGGGCCTCGGGACCCCAGTATGTTCTGGGTGCTTCGATGACTTCTAGTATTTGAGGATGACCAAGTTATTATATGCGTATTCAGTTTATAGAGTCAAAGTCCCTCGGGTTCTTATCACTTTTGTAGAATTCCGTAATACTGTTCGTTGGTATCGATAATGTCTACTTTAACCCTTGTGATACATTATGTGCTGAACATGTTTCATATTAAATATTCGACCCTTGACTGACCTGTATTAGTCTCTTGTCTTGTTGATTATATTGGCAGTGTGAGATGCAGCGTGTTAAGACATTAATCATCACTGGTCATGATCAGTTGAAGATAAATAGCATTTAACTCAACTCCGAATACGACAGTTGATAAGACCGTGATTTTGACGACTCAAAATATTTAATTAGTAATTTCATACCATGAGCAGACACCAACTACATGGGAACAAAAGTCACATCACATTCATGTACGATCTGTAAGAGTTCTCATTATTTCATAAACACATGTTCACAATCTCTATCTAGAGTTCTGGTTCAAGGTCAGTTCCTTTTAACGGCCAATGTCCTTTGGCATAAATTCAGAGGCTAACTAGACTTACTCCCGTCGCTAGTTTATACAATAGCCTTTTGCACTAGACTTAACTATCCTGCTAGTTCTGCAATACACTTATTATGCTAGGCTTACGTCTACTGCTAGTCGTCTAATATCCGTTACACTAGGCTTACGCTTGCCGCTAGCTGTACAATATCCATCTATACTCCTTTGGCATACCACGCCAGGCTAATCTGCCATAATTATGCAAACTGCGTTATTCATAAGACGACTTACGTTTGGTTCAAGAAATACACTGTCCAATTGGCTTCCCAGCCACACAATTAATAAGTGGTCGTACCACACAATATAAGTGGCAATGGCCACACTTCTGAAACACACTGCCGTTCGGGTCAAATCCCACAAGTCGAATGACCTTACAAAGACATACGCGTCATGCATAGTGATATGCATACTACGTCGTTAATATATATTCAATTGCGATGTTCCATGGTGCAGCAATCCGAGTGTGATCAAAACTCGAATGCTTGCACACATGCAACAATCATCGACATCGGTCGATGAGATATATCTCTATTCGTTTGAAGTGTTCCATGATACAGTCATTCGGATCGTGCACAAATCCAAATGCCTGTAGACATGAAACAATCATCGACATCAGTCGCGGAGATATAATCATTTGAGGAATGCGCCATGCTGCAGACATGAAGCAATCCTCAACAGTGCTGAATAGAATGTTTGTGTTCTGTAGCTTTTGAGTGGTGCTGTATAGAATGTTTGTGTTCTGTAGCTGTTGAGTGGTGCTGTATAGAGTGTTTGCTTTCTGTAGCTGTTGAGTGGTGCTGTATAGAATGTTTGTGTTCTATAGCTGTTGAGTGGTGCTGTATAGAATGTTTGTGTTCTGAAGCTGTTGAGTGGTGCTGAATAGAATGTTTGTGTTCTGTAGCTTTTGAGTGGTGCTGTATAGTATGTTTGTGTTCTATAGCTGTTGAGTGGTGCTGTATAGAATGTTTGTGTTCTGTAGCTGTTGAGTTGTGCTGTATAGAATGTTTGTGTTATGTAGCTGTTGAGTGGTGCTGTATAGAGGTTTTCTGTTCTGTAGCTGGTGAGTGGTGCTGTATAGAATCTTTGTGCTTTGTAGCTGTAGAGTTTTGCTGTATGGATGGTTTGTGTTATGTAGCTGTTGAGTGGTGCTGTATAGAATGATTTTGTGTTCTGTAGCTGCTGAGCGGTGCTGTATTGAATGTTTGTGTTCTGTAGCAGTTGAGGGGTGCTGTTATTAGAATGTTTGTGCTCTGTAGCTGTTGAGTGGTGCTGTATAGAATGTTTTGTGAATGTTGGGAGCCTATCAATAGCTATTCTTCTTTCTGTGGAGAGTTATGGCCAAATGAGCAGCACATGCTGAATTGTCCTCATATGGATTTGTACAGTTACGGTAACTAGGTTTATGTGTGAGGTTTAATTTGTTTAAATGCTTGTTGAGTCTGGTGTCTTCTGTTTCTTTGTTTTATAATGAAACAAACGTAACAAACACATAATTTCTTCTCTGAGCTATTTTGCTCAGGAATCGGCAACATTTAGTAAAGACAGGGCCACTATCACAAGATGGCATGTACTCAATGTCACACTATTTTTGATTAACATTAAGTGTTTTTAGGCCATCAAAAAAATGTCCATACAACATGTCTTGTTTTATTTGTAAGTAAGCTGTCCTAAGAGAAAATAAAAATATTATTCCTACCTACAAAGTCACAACAAAATAATCTTGATTACTGTAAGCAGCAATGTCTCAATGAAACATTAAAAAAAATGGTACATGAGCCAAAAACTTCATGAACACACAATGCTGAAAATTTTTCTAAACCATAACAGTCTCTGAAAAATGTCAATAACTGTTTTAACCATGATATGACATATTCAGAATCAGTTAGAAATATGACTGAATCCATCTGATAGCTCTTTACAAGTAGAGGGAGAATTGTACATCAAGGTCAACAACTGATGACAAAAACCAGAAACGTTTAAGTGGAACAAACGATGACAAGAAGGCGCTGGCTATGGATAGGGCACAGACTTGAAGAAAATCTGCTGATGGCATTACAAGACAGTCCCTTTTCTGAAATCAACAAGGGTAAGAGGAATAGAGGCAGACCTAAGAACACAAGGAGAAGAGAACTGATGATGGAGAAGAGAACTGGTGATGGAGAAAAGAACTGGTGATGGAGAAGAGAACTGGTGATAGAAGAAGAGAACCTGGTGATGAAAATGAAAATTATGAGAAAAACGTGGACATTGAACAGACAGCACGTGACAAGAGCAATTGGCACGTGTTTGTTGGAGGCTGATGCTCCTTTGTGAGCTAAAGTGCATTAATTGATTAATTAAATTAATTTGATTGATTGATTGATTGATTGATTGATAGTAGTAAAATTTTAGTGAGATAAAGAAGATGGAAAAAAATTACTTATGAAAGAACCCAACAGAATTTTATAAAACTTAAAATTCAATCGTCAGAAGATATACCTTCAAATATCAACAAATAGAGGACAATATTGTTGGCTTATAAACCATGTCATATAAAATATATTTTTTGTTCTGGTTAAAAGGAACCTCAGTTTATACATATTACCACACACCACATGGAAAAAAAAAATAATAAAAACCTTGAGCTGTAGCCTCCGGATAGGTGTAGTCAAGCAGAACGACTTGGGTTAGTTTGACAAACTTGACTGTAGATCTCACAAGTTTTCATCTCACCAGTCTTCTTGGCCATTATCTCTCACATATTTGCATGAAATTGTGGGATAACATTTATTCTATAGAAATACATCAGCTGTAGTGAGGTTATGTGTGACCCGCAACTTTTAAAGACCAGCAACTGCATACTGTCATCATTTTAAAGTTAAATAATAAATGTGATCAATTTTAAAATCAAGTATAGTTTATCTATATATGTCACTGTTGTTAATCATGAATTATATTCATTCAATATGTTGGTTATCTTCATTCATTAATGCACTCTCTTCCTATCTCAATCAACTGTGTTTTATAAACACAATATAATATAAATATATTTAAAATTGTAAAAAATATAAAAAATTTTGGATAAAAAAAAGAAAAAAAAATTGATTTACAAAAAAAAAAAATTTTTTTTAATTACAATATTATTTTATATTATTATTTATTATCTTATTTGTGAAATCCTCAAAAAACAATAACCGGATCCAGCATTCATAGATTTTTGTGTATACAACATGAACTGTCAATGCTCGTCAGAAGGCAACAGAAAAAAAAACTGCATTATTAAAACCAGAATGTGTAAACGAAGCAGCTGGTGCAGAAATACGACATATTCTCTGTCAGTAACCTGAGTGGTGTAAGGTCTTAATCTTCCTATGTATTTGCTGCTTCACAAATTAAATATAAAGCTTAAACATTTTTTTTCCAATAAGCATTAAAAAAATAAAAATTAATTTAAGTAAGGAGAGGGACAAGTCAGAAACTATATAAATGGCTTCAGAAACATGGAGACACACAAAGACAACAACCAAACACAGCTTACAGACCTATTCATAAATGGGTGCGTTGCTACTATAAAGAATAGAATGGATTAAAATTTGTTAAAATGACAAGGTTTACCAATGTGGAACTGATTGACAAGAACATCAGACAAGTTGCCAGTGTGAACAAGAGTTGAGGAAGAATGACGATGCGACAGATAAGGACACACACTGAGGGAAACCTGTTGTGATAGCATTACAAGGAAGTCCTTGTTTCATGGAAACCCCCATTGCAAGATGAGGCAGAGGTTAGACCAATGTAGCACATGGAGTAAGAGAGCATGGAAATACCGAGGTGAGTTATGATGAGGAATAACGTGGTAAAGTGAAGAGATGATGACACGTGACAGGAAAGGACATTGGCAAGAGTTTTGTGAAGGCCGATGCTCCTTTGGGATGGGTAGGGTTATGAATGAAGAAAGTATTCGATAGGGTAACTGTACAGTGAAGAAAGAGAACAAGATCTGTCATTTCATAGCTGGGCATTTAGGCCAATGAATATTTTGCCCTTATTTGCTAAAATAAGAGTTTTCCCTCCATATCAGGGGGGGGGATACAACATTTTGCAAGTTAGGAATGAAGAAGCAGTTTGGAGAAGGGAGGGGGGAGTGTTGGTCATCAGCATCTCTAAAACAAAAACCATTGGTGATTATCCACATGTTGGGAAGAAGCATCAAGATTACTCTGGGAGAACAAGTCGTGAACCAGGTACAAGCAATTTTAAATCCCTTGGATGTGATAACTTGGAAAGGAGTCATCAAAGTGAAGAGTTAGCTTACCCGAAGAGCCATCAGCTGGGAGTCTTTTTCTTGTGGCAAATAAATGAGATGATTCTTACAGTAAAAGACAAGTTATGCAAGAAGATGAAAGCAAGATGCTGATACCAATCCACACTATGTATTCAAGCCTTGCCCGTAACAACCCACAAAAGCCCAGAGATCCAAACCTCAGAAAGTAGGCTTTCAGAGGAAAGGTGGTTGAAAATAAACAGAGAAGAGACACATGTGTCCCACACCCATACGATTTTAAAAACTTTTGAGCACTGCCCTCAAACCCATCCCCACCGCAGTCACTCATAGTACAACAAAACTCAACACCGCGTTAAGCTACCCCGTCAAAGTATAGGGAAAACTTAGATAGCCAGATGATCCAGACCTCTAGGTCGTGACTTTTATTTTGATTTTTAATTTTCCATCCCAATGGAGGTAGCATATATTTTTCCACGCAAGAGGTTGCATATGGCCCCCGCCACCAAAACCCGCCGTGTGGTCAAAGACCACATGTCCAAACACAATGAAGACCCAATGACAACGTCGTGTTAATTGTAGTGGGTGTCTACCTGTGTTCTCACACACGAAAAGGACCCTAATGACATGATATTGTCGACTACTGGGTCCCCCTTGGGTCTAGGGACACATGATCCTAGCATAAGGCCAGATGATTTTTTTATTTTTTAAATTTTCCTCGCATGAGGTCGCATATTTTTATTCCTCGCATGAGGTTGCATTGCAGCGCACCCAAACCGGCCCTGGTTCACGACCACATGTCCCAACACAAGAAGACCCAATTGACGACACATTGTGTCATTCAACCAGTAGTGGACTGTCTGTGATTTCTAAGCACAAAGGGACCTAATGAATGAATGTCACCTATGGTCCCTGTCTAAACACATGAATCCTAGCCAAAGGCCATATATTATCATATTTTTAGATTTTTTTTCTCGGGCATGAGTCGATATTTTTATTCCTCTGCATTAGGTCCGCAGTTATGGTCACCCACCCATTAACCCTGCTCTGTGTCAAGACCACATGTCCCAACCCAAGAAGACCCCATTGACAAAACTGTGTAACTGTAGCGGGGGAGATCCTCTGTGGTTCTCCACACAAGGAACCTAATGACACATAGTAAATGTCACTGTTACGCGTTCCTGCGTCCAGACACTTTTTTTTTTTTTTAAATTATTCCCCTCGCATGGAGGTTGCATTTGGCCCCGCCCCAAACCCGGGCCCTGGGAGTCAAGACCACATGTCCCAAACACAAGAATGACCCAATGACAAACTGTGTCAACTGTAGGATCCTCTGTGTTTCTCACAACAAGGACGACCTAATGACACATTGAAAAGTCACTGTACCGGTCCCGTGGTGTCTAGACACATTATCCTAGTCCAAAGGTGCCCAGAATATAAAGTATTATTTGTTTGTTTTTTTTAAATTATCTCACATGAGGTTGCATATTTATTTCCCTCGCAAGATGAATCACATCAACTGGCACCCACCCACCCCCAAACCCTGCTCTGGTCAAGACCACATGATCCCCAACACAAGGATAGACCCAATGACAAACTGTGTTCACCATTGGGATCCTCTGTGTTCTCAGCACAAAGTAACCTAATGACACTTGAATGTCACTGTTTACAACGGACCCCCCCTGATGTCTAGACCTTATTTTTTTTCCATCGCGATTAGGCTCGCATATTTTTTTCCCCCGCTTGAGGTCGAGCATTGGTACCCAGCCCAAGATCCGGGCCCTGGTCAAGACCCACATTGTGCCCAACACAAAGTAAGACCCAGATGACAAACAGTGGTCCCTGAATTGTATCCTGCTGTGTTTTCTCACACAAAGGGACCTAATGAGACACATAAATGTCACTGTTACCGGGTCCCATGAGTCTAGATACATGATCCTAGCCAAAGGTCCATGATATTAGGGCGTTTGGTTTTGAGACAGTATTATTTGCGCTGTACATAATGTTCAGATGAACAGTAATTTGGTGTGGATGAAATAAAAGAGTAATGGAAAATGGGTTAGAAAATATAAATAATCTAGGAAACGGAAACGGGTAATATAATCTTAAATATTAGGAGATAAAAGATTGTACACACACTACCCGTTCTTGGATGAGAGAAGGGAGAGAACCCATTAAATTCCATATCCTCTGAAAACACGGCTGTGTTTTACACCCTTAGTTAGTTTTAAGAAAATTACAGCTTATGGTGTAACGAAAATTGCATAATGATGATTGTTCTAATAAACCATAAATAAGCGGAATGTAACAATTAAATCAAAACCTTCAAAGGGAGATTTACAATTAATTAGCGCCCCTTTGCAGGATTTAATGTGAGGCCGAAGCCAGAAAAAACTAACGCACGAGAAAACTGAGCAAATGCGTAAAACAGTAAGGAACAAAAGCTCACTGAGTTGTTTAACGTTAGGAGAAGGAGCGTGAGTTTTTTGGTGATCGGTGAGTATGGAAGTGATGGACCAATCTGTAATGGACTGGAAAACAAAAAACCGTGGATGGACGGTGATGATGATTTGTGAGAAGGAACAACAGATAATTAGTCCCCTGGCCGAGAAGTGAGAACAAGGCAAGTGGCGTGTGTTTGCCAGGCTCTCAAAAGTGAAAACAGTGAAACCTGTGTGGGTGACATGGAGTTTACACAGATGAAGTAGCTAGATTTAAGCATGATAAGCTGAGCAATATCTGGAAGACTAGCATAAAAATGTGTTCTTGAATTGTGTGTTAAACAAAGGATTATCACATAGGGTGATTATAGTAGGAAATGTTATAGGTACTTGGATTCATTTTGACACGGGTAAAAAGACTCTTGTCTATTTTTATAGACCTTTCAGTCAACATTATAACCAAAGGTTAATGACTCATATTTAAAGGGGTCATACCACAAAACTAACATTGGAAACAAGATACGACTGAAGAAGTGTAAATAAAGTGAATAACAAAAACTTTTTATTAGCTGATAGCCAGGTGATGGCTGTATATAAAGAAAAATGAGTACGACGATATAAAGTATAGGATAACAATTAAATATTAGCTGATACCAAGATGGGGCTGTGTATAAAAAGGAAGCAGGTTATTGTTCATTAGACAATAATAAAATTGAACAAGGGGTTCTGCAAAAACGCGATATCCTTGATATAAACATGCTCTCCTCTCAATGAAACAAAAATCAGAGTAAAGAAGCGATAATTGGTGAAATTTGATAATAATGGAGACAACACTGGTGTGCCTCTCTCATTTGACAGTAAGTATGAGGACGCCCACAACAGCTGAGTACCAGACATGATTTGATTTTATATATGAACCATGAAATAATGATGTAATTTTTATGATTAGCTGACAGGTTAGATACAACATATAAGGTGGAGAAATAAAGAAAGAAAATAAACAGTGGTAGATCACCTACGCAATAAGTAAGAGTCAGCCAGGAGTAGGCAATAAATATACCCTTTTGTAACAAGATGAATTTAAGGGGCTTGGATAAATGAACATGAAATGGAGTTTATTAACCATACTCCTATTGGAGAAATGTCGGAACTTTAATTTATGTAAATAAAATTGTAATAAAGGTTGAACCTACCACAGAAGTGACATTGATTTAATAGAAAGGTTATGGAGTGGGTGTGAGAAAATAAGGGAGTAATAATAGCACAACAAAAATTAATATCATGGTAGGCCACAATAACGATCTATGTCGCTACACAAACAACCAGTAGGGTAAGAACGTGACCTGTTCTATTAAAGGTAACCAAACCAATAACTCATCCAAGAATCCATCACCTCTGCGGCGTAAGGGGCCAGTAAAGAGATAACCTTACTGGAAGATAAGTACAAAGATAAAGTTCAAAACATAGTCCTTGGCCAGTTCGAGTAGTACTCATACTAGGCCTAGGCCACTGTCACCTAGTAATAAATATAAGAAGTTCCCAGCTAAACTGTCATGTATCGATCCTCGAAAGTCACACGAGTCGTGTCAACCCGCGCTATAAATTATGCACGTAGTCCCTCTGCTAGGACTGAGTGGTACTAGATTGGAACCAGGCCAGGATCCCAACAGCCGATAGGAAAGTAAGGGCTCTCCTGCTGTGATCTACTCCACAGATCTTCACCCTGATGCGGAAGACACGAGGAGAAATTACAACTGGTACGGACCCTACGATATCAATGACTAGTGGACCTTAGCAGACCAAAGTAACATGACATCTAGGTCGCAGCAAGTGAGCACCAAACTCAAAGTCTATTCAATGGGGTGTTTATGTATGAAACATTGACTAGTAAAGACGTTAGTGGATACTCTACACTTCAAGCAGTGTCGCACAAGGTAACTAATCCGTAACAAGTAACGGTGTGCACTTAGTGATAAGCCAAATATGGATCTGTTAATACCTCTCAGCTCAATTCACATGTTAACCACTATACTCTACAGCATAGATATGAGCTGAGATCGGTGTTGGGTATTTGTTATGAATAATTTTTTATGCTTGAGACGATAACTGGTCTACGACCATAGGGGACATCCGTGCTTGTGTCTGGTTTGAGTCAACGTGGTAGTCTATAATCGTTCCTAGCGCTTGTTACTACAACGCAATTAATTTGTCCTGAAGCCATATTACCTCAAGTGTAGAACCATCATTACGCGAGAAAGGACGTATTTTTGTACTGTTCCCTATTTTGTGGAGTATATCTACTATAGTTTTTTGCAACCTGCTTTCTTCATGCTAGTTTTTTTTTTATTAATGAGCTGTGTGCACCACTTTGGGCTTATTGATCAGGGCCATGATGGGCTGTTTGCTTAAAAGTGCAAGTCTAGCCCCTGTTTGCGATTGCGTGGAATTATACGAAGGCTAACATCACATCATCGTATACTTTACCAGCAGTGCTCCAACTAAGCTCATGTATTGTGTAATTGAAGATGTGTTCTTCTCGAGTTTAAGACTTGTTGAAGTCTACTCAAAGGTAAAATTACAAATCCCGCTCATTGCCAACCTCACAGATGCGCCGGGGGGTGAATTCGCATATTGATATAGAAGCTCTGGTATGAAGATGCCCCTTACGTCGGGGTACATTTTCATCACAAACCATTCACAAGCGTCCACCAACGGAATTGAATGATACAATTAGTATTCTATATGTGCTCTTGATTACTTCAGTATATGGTAGTCCTTCAATATTAAATATGAATAATACTATGAGAATTACGAACCAAATAAACAAACATCTCTTTTCGCTACACACCTTATCAACACATGCACTTATTTCAACCGATCCAGTAAAAATAATCAACTACCTATGGATTACTCATTGTATTTACAACTAGGTAACAACGGGCTTAAACCTTAATTATGTAAACTACAACTAAATAAAACCAAAGAAACCAGAGTTATATGAGCAGATACGTCCATTTATTTAAAGTGAACTAAGCTACAGTCGTAAGCCTATGCTCCATGATTTATATAAAGACAATGGTCATTATGACCGGAGCCTAATGGAAACATATTTTGATTGGTTAAACAACATCTGTCCTTGAGTTCATTCATTACATCATGTGTAGCGGGCTAAGCGCAAAGCTCGCGTCTCTCGCGCGCTCTTTAACAAACTCGTTGCGTCTATCAAGCCGCGGCGCGCGGCAAGATACACAATTTACAAAGCACACAAACCCCTAATTTAAAATATTCAAATCGCCGCGCGCTCGCGCGCACTACAAAAAAACACAACCCATTTAAACAACAATTAAACATCTTCAGATAAAGAAAAAGATCTACAAATATAATGAAATAATAAATCACTCAATAAATAAAACACCAATAAAACAGAAAAACAAATCAGCTTATCTACCCTTCCAAAATTAAGGCTACCACAAAAGTTCTGAGACAGACAAACCTTCCATTCTCTATCAGGTATGTCAGCATGTACAACCTTTTTTCCACTTTCCTTTTTCCCGACAACATTCGTACAAAATTCTTTCCAGCATAATCTTGGTAGGACCTGGTAAAAACGACAATTAGAAGTTGCAATAATTAAGCTTTTGTAAGATCGTCATGTTTAACTTATACAAATTATATAAGAATATGAATATCAAACACAAATACTAAATCACTGTCTTAATCATGATTAAAACACGTTCTACTCCAAAAATCATATGCTTGACTGGCATCAATTAACATTAAACTACATGTGTCAAATGTTGAATCGATTTGATAAAAACACATTTATAATGATAGATATACATCATTAACATGAAAACAAACTACATGTTATTGTTGTTGAATCGATTGATAAAACACATTTTATATTGACTGTGATAGTCATCAGTGTGAACATTAAACTATGATGGTTATTGTTGAAATCGATAATGATAAAAATCTTGATTTGGCAACTATTCAATTTCTTTATCATCACTTTACTATGTAGCATGGAGCCATCATTACAGCTGGTACATGGACAGGAAGCCTGCACAAATCACTCACTTCTGCTCTAGCAGCAGTGTGGTTCCCACAGCTATTTGTCTTACATGATGAGTTTGCCAGCCTCGTGGCACAATTTAATATTAGTCCCCTTCAATGACGTTCTCCATGGAGCAATGGTGTTTCTAATTTGTCTTTGACTTTTCCTACAGAACACCACCCTTGGTAACTTGCATTTGTGGCAGATTGAAAATGTAAAAACATTAATAACAAAAAACACATCCTTGAATTAGTGTATGATAACTGATCTAAATACAACACACACACACATACACCCAAGACGTAACCATGTTGCACCATCATCAGCAGGTAAGTATCCTGGAATAGGGTTTGGACCACAATCCTTAGAATAGAAACACCTAGACACCGGGCACAAGAGAGACTGCCACGCCTGTGGACTCAAGAAAAGCGAAATGCAAGGACGGGCCAAATTCCACACCGGCGGAGAAATGTGGAGGCAGTAGATGCTAATCAGAACCAGAGCTGGGGCACCCCACAAGAACACTGACTGTCAAACGAGTCAAAGTGTGCAGACAATTATGTTGCAGCCCTACATGCCACCACTAGTCGTGATGTGTCACTGAGTGATTGTCCTTTGCCAGTCAGCGAACCAAGTGAAGGAAAGTAGAAAGAATTAATACAACACACACTAAATGCTACAGTAAATAAACTGTATTTCATGAGTATTTCCTTATTACTACACCTCATGAGGTTGAATAAAACCGTGGCCATATTGATCAACTCCTGTTGACGCCGTCCATTACTATATATATCAAGCTGACTAAAAAACTGCGCCAGCTAATCGATGCAGTATAACTCAGTAATGGTCAATCCTATCAATAAACTGAGAACACTAACATCCATACAATACAGTCTTACTTACCCAGTGCTGCTATAAACATTTCAACATTTTTGTAACCCTGTTGACAAAATATAATGTAGCCTAATTATTATATTAGATATTTATCTTAAGCTGTATTGTTGTTGTTGTTGTTGTTTAACTAACGCTGCTGAGCTTCTCGCTCCTTGGTAGATTTACACTGTAGATCTAGGCTTTTCCTGTGGCTTTTCTGCCAATCCAAAACGTGCTGAGTTGAAGTCATGAGCTCCAGTTTTTCCAGATTGGCTTGCATTTAAAGGATCGTCACATCTGGTCCCAAGCCAAGAGTAAGAAGTGCGTACCATGCTGTGCATTCCCCGCCATCCAAGGGGGCTCACCAACTATGCAGAGCTAAAATACAGCACTCTGGCTCTGGGCTCTCCCAAGGAACTGTCACGTCCTACACAGACCCACTTCTCAGCTTCCCTGCCTATCATTTGGTCCATAGTGAGATACTCCTGCATGAAGTCAACAAAGTCAAAGCCAAAGAATGACTTCTGGGGCTTAAGTGACTTCTCCGAGCTTAGTGGTCTGGATTGTTGCTGTATTCCTCTCATCAGTTTAAACAAAGGTTAATCCCCGGGAAGTGGTGTGGAAGATTTCAAGAGTACCAATAGAGGATTAAATTGCCTCACAGACCATAGTTGACTTCTCCGGTACGTATTTGTAACCATTTGTTCAACAGCTGGTAGTCATATAAGGATGACTCCGAATATGCCTCCATACATAAAAGGCTGTATTTAACAATGAGCAATCCAATCACTTTATGACAAGTGTGGAATCATGGCTGTCTGCTAAAAACAAAATGTTTTGAATTTGTACTAAATGTGAGATATACTCTTGTCACTATATATTCGTATCAGCCAAAAAAAAAAATGGTAAACATAAAGATTTTTAGACAAACTTTTAAAACAAACATGTAGT